>JAMZAV010016163.1:0-10181 GCA_024449915.1 Sweltsa coloradensis | reverse complement strand
GAGATTAGGGGATATCTGATTATTCGCCAGTGTTTTTCTCGCAACATCGGGAATAAAACTCGATCGTGAACAGCGTTGGAGTCTAAGGATTGATCATCAATCATGTTCACACGAGCGGTGTGAGTGAGGAGAGATGGAACAACACTTTATTCCGGCGAGTCAGTCCAGGCGCGCAGTCCAATATCGACGAGCCGGTCATTGGACGTTATGATTTATCACCCGTGACAGATACGTCATAATAGTCGGCCGGTTAAAACGTTGCTCATTTAACACGCTCGGCCCGACTTCATTCGCTTTTTATTCGGAAGAAGAAAACACGGAAGTAATTGTAATCAAGTCTGTTTTAATTGTTATTATATTATTACTAGGGAAACTCCAAAGTCGTTGTTAGACGATTGAGTGAGCCATGTGTTGAGTACCCGGTAACATTCCTTTTCTTCCCCCTACCTTTGGCCTACCTAGCCTATCATAGGCTACAGTGGAGCATTATGGCCTAAACTATGACCTAAACTTAAATACCCTATTATTTATACGAATAGTATAATTAAATTTAAATGCAAATGTTCCCGCGTACTCAACACATGACTCTCTCACTCGTCTAACAACGACTTTGGCGTTTCCCTAGTCGAGTTGGCTAAAGCGCCCTTATAGCCGAAATGTGGGAGACTTGGGTTCAATAGTCGGGAAAGATTTTGTAATTTCTGGATTGTATTTTTTAAATTATTTAACATGTTTTGAAATGTAAATAACGTAGTGTAGTCCATCATCTGTGACAATACTATGGAAAACATAGCCAGTACGAAATACGTGAAAATATTGCAAGGTTTACTCAATCTACGAGCGGAATTTGGGGATACCTTGACGTCCAACATTCGATTAACCTTGGACACGGCATTTCACAGCCAGGTAAATAACAAACAAAAAATATTATTTCAAAATGAAAACCATTGTCGTTAAAATATCTTCTATACATTTCAACGTATTTTTCAGTATTTTATTTCTTGTAGGTTTAAATCGCAACAGATTGTGCTCATTTTGTTAGCAGTTCTCAGTTACCTGGTCACGGATGTCTGTTTAAAATTTCAGCTCAATCTATTTGGCCGTTCGTCCGTATGAGCCCGGACAGACAGACATTTAACAGAATTAATCACGACCAAGGACCGATCGAGTAGCGTTGTAGACTACGTTCGCTGCGCTCACTCGTCTAATCATCACAGTTTTAAAATAATTATCATTGTTTCTTCGACACCGACAGTGTTGGCCCGAGCGCGACTCTGATTCGGGAGATCCCGGGTTAAAATCCAGACGAAACGCAATCCTGACTGAAGGTTTTTCCGAGGTTTTCCTTAGTCGTTAATGCGAATGAAAAGGATTGAGTCCTCTTAAACAGTCCTCGGACACCCCTTCACAATTATTGTACGAAGTCCGAAATACCTAGATAAACAAGAGGGGCGTGAATTGCACCCTGAGAAGGCTTCCTACAAAAGATTATTATTTTTTTATCTTTGAAACTGGTACAATAAATTTTAAAAAGATTGTTTCAAGAGCAACATCAATTTGGTAAAATCTATCATTTATTTATGGGTAAATAATATCCGTTAAAAAAAATAGAAAAGATAAAAATTCAAAAAAGGCAAAACAATTTTTATTTAAGAATCCGATTATTAATTTTGGTTGGACGTTGCCATCGTGAAAACAAGGTGTTCGGATAACACATAAATATTACACATTATATTGTTAAAGTAATTATATTATTGATATCAATCTTATTTGTAATACACGCCAGTTGAAAAATCCTTCGTGTTTGAGCAAATAGCAAAAAGTATATTGTTTTGAGATTTTTGATCATGATATTCTACTATATTTCCTCATGTAGTAGATTTGCATCCCACTAAGCTTGAGCCCCCACCCTCCTACGAATCAGACGAGTGTGCGACACGCTGTCACTAGAAGAAGAAGAAGAAGAAGAACAAATGCCATCACTTAGTTTCCAACCTGCAGCCCCTGCATCAATCAATCAGTCTAGCTGGCTCGAGTCTCACGTAAGCTAGGTTGGTTCTTGCACTCGAGCGAGTAAGCCGACGCAGCTAGAGTGTGCCAGCCAACATGAAGCGTTGACCTTTGCATGTAAGGGGGGGTTCACTACGTTTCATGCATGTGGTAATTGCTCTTTACGCTCCACTGCTAGCGAGGGGACCTTTGACTGCATCATTGCCTATCATTTCACGTGCTGAATGGAACGACCTTTTAGATGAGTGACGAAAAATACAAGCTTTATATCACATTACTTCTTCTGTTTAGATGATTGCTGTTAATTAATTCAAAACGAAGTTTACTCCGAAACGGGTTTACAGTTATTTACCGTTTATGTAAATCAATCCAGAAATTATAAAATCCATCTCAGCGGGGTTTCGAACCCCTAAGCCAACGAGACTGTTAACGTCATAACATCTGGATTGTTGGTGCATTGTAGATCTGAATAGATTGGAACAGTACTGCAACGATTCTCCTGCCTTTGAAATGATCATCTAAACACGATTTATAATGTCATTACCTAACGCAGGTATGAGCGAGGTTTTATTTCTCAATTTCATTAATCGGGAAACATCGGCCCATTTCAATTTTAATTAACGTTCATTTAAAACAAAACTACAAGTTCTCATTATATTTTGTGTGTACGCTTTAATTTTATTGTTAATATTACCTTTTACACATTCTCTATGTACAAAGTTGTTTTGATAAGGAAAGTCCCCGGCCAAGGATCGAACCCAGAACCTCCATCTCTACGGACCGATGTTCTAGTTGTTAATTAGTTAGTTAGTTAATGTTGTTTTAGGGCACTCAACAGCAGAGTTAACAGTACCCATTTCAAGTGTATTGGAATCTTCCAAATTTTCTTTTTCCATAATTGTGTATTACCACCATGTTTTCTTTCCTCCAAAGGGTGGAACGTAAGGGAAAGACGTGGGGGGTTAATGGGAAGGAGTGAGGATGTTGGATAGGATGAGTTAAACTGGGTGGGAGCGGAGGATTGCTCGTTGCAGGGAGGGCCGGCAAGTATGGAGAAGAAAAAAGTGAAAGAAGAAAATAAATATGAGTAAGGCTGTGTGAATGAAGGAAGGTGTGATAAAAGGTTGCGCGAGAGCTCTCTCTGCAACACGCACCCTAACCGGCCAGAACTCGCCCTTAGTTTTGGGGAATACACTTCTCCCCTACTACAGGCCAAACCACGGGGAGGTAGCGAGTTGGAATTTGAAGGCCCAACTAGTTGTTAACCTATAGAGCCCCCGGACAAACTCTCACCTAACTGCTATAATTGGTGTGATGTGATGGCGGAGCTGCTAATGGATGGTGACACGACCCTGCAGCCATAGCATCACACCGTTGCTACGTTCTGAAGGCACAGTTTTCCCCGGCCAAGGATCGAACCCAGAACCTCCATCTCTACGGACCCAGCTGTAAACCTATAGAGCCCCCGGACAAACTCTCACCTAACTGCTATACTTGGTGTGATGTGATGGCGGAGCTGCTAATGGATGGTGACACGACCCTGCAGCCATAGCATCACACCGTTGCTACGTTCTGAAGGCACATGGCGTATCGGGGAATTAGTTATTTTATGGGCTCGACTATCGAACCCACCCTTGAGGTACTCGGACCGGAACGTATCGTCTTAAACGGACGGCTTTCGCATTCACGCTCGATTGAAACGGCCAAACACTTGGACCAGACTATCCGAGTCCCGTGTGTCAGGGTGGTTTCAGGTTTGGTCACAGGGAAATATGTTGTTTGTGGTATAATCTTGTATTGGTAAAGCCTCTCCTATATGAGACGCTACAAAGTAGCTCAAGGTTTCTTGAGGTAATGTTCCCAGGCTATAACATTCTCATACCATGTTACAGGAGACTGGACACATGACCTTCAAAACTTGTGTAGTGTATTCCTCTGAATATCAAGTGATGTATGTTTTTATGTTTTAAATTTATGTTTAATTTAGTTAGTTCTTAGATTGTTAATTGATAAGTCCATATGTTATATTTGCACTAGTGGAATTATTTTCTGTTTGCAAATAAGTCTAAATAAATAATTAAACAAATAAATAAATACATTTTATATTATTTTTCTAGCCTTTTTGAATCTGAAAATATTACATTCGCTTGCGAGTTTTGTCACCTGAACTTATTTTTTAAAAATCTGTGTCCATGCGACAAATTTATCTTTGAAACAGAGTTTTGTTTTTTAAAATACAAGATTAAGGTTTACAAGTCCAATTAATAGTTCTTACGTCTATGTTTTTGTATTTCACTCTAGAATTAGTAGACGAAGACACGCAACCCTCAAATATAGGGTAGGTCTGTGCGGCCAGGCTATGTCTCAGTGGACGCAATCACATTCTCTCACTCTACCCAATACCATCAAACCCGTCTTCATCAGTCCATCCCAATGATCGTTACAGTTATCAAAACTCCCGTCTTACTTGGCTTTCATCTTTGTTTTCAACGTTTCTTTATGTGCGTTATGTTTTTTGACCTCATCGCGAAGAGTCATGTCAGCCTATTAACTCAATGGAGCTATCACTCAAAATATTCGAGTTCGAGTACAGTTTGTTCAAAAATATTCTCCAGCACTGAAATCAAAGTGTGTCTATCGTGTTGAATGGCGCGCATATCAGGACTCGGAATTATACAACTTTAACGTTGTTGTACTTATTGTATCATTGCTAAGTGGACAGAATAGGTGGTAAAGTTATTACGAAATGTGTATACGAACTATAGCAAGAATAAAAAAAAAACAAGAAAATTATGTGAAACTGCAAGATAACGGGGGTATTTTTTCATAGCTAGTTCAGTCGATGTAGAATACAATATAAAAAAATGTATTTTGGGAATATCACAGTAAAATAAATGTTTTAATGTTAAAATACTACGAATGTTATGTCCGCTAAACACATTTATTGTGACACGTTTTGTCAATTATTTATTTAAATACAGAACTAACGTTCAATGTTACGTAAGCGAACATGCTATAGCTTTTAATTCCATTAAATCCTATTTTAATGAGAATGACGAAGGTAATTCACAACCATGACGCGTTGAGTTTTCTCAAGAACATGCTGGCCTGTAGGTGGTATTTGCAATGTAAGGAGGGTTCTCTTACTGAAACAACCGTAACATGATCACTTCTGCAAGATATTTAAAATGTTTTGCTCTCGTCAATGCTGACAGTTCAGGAATAGTCAAGAATCTACATATTTTCGTGTCTTAATGAATGTCTTCAGTTCGCACGTAGCTGTAGGGTGTGGAGTGTTTATCTCCCCATCTACGCATATCTTTATCTCTGCCTCGAAAAAAGGCCGATTTCCTGGCTGATCCCTGTGTGCTCATAAAAGTTGCATCGTCTGAATGCCCAACCGTGGCGTTAGGCTTTATTGACCCTCTGACCAGGCATAGTGGGGCTGTGGTCGAGGGGAGAGGCTACTTCTAACTCGATACTTCAGAGCAACATAGGTAGGAGCCAGCAGGTGGTCGCCTCACTGTCATGGCGGACAAAGATGGCGCTAAACTGCGTGGCATCATGTATTTTAAAGATGGCGAGAAACTACAGAGATTGTAGCGTTCATATACGTAATATTTTCTATTGAACTACTAAAGATTTCAAATTTCCATCACTGAACAGAGTATCTTTCCTGATTACAAAACAACGCTGCTACATTCTCAGCATCTAATATCACAAATGATTTTGATTGATATTTTTATAACGGTGACCTTAAGACTCACATGCAGTGCAGATAAATAAATAAATAATGAATAAATAAACATTCGCCAGTCGCAGAGTACTTCTCGAGATGGTGGCGTATTACGCAAGCACTTCGTTATGTAACAACGTATGTAGGAAATATGTTTACCCGTATTTTCCTCTCAAGTTCCTTGAAGCTGGTAGCGTCATGTTCTGCAACAGCAAACACAATGTACACCAACACTGTTCACTTATTGGCACGGATTACACCGGGTCGGTGCTGCGCGATCCAAGTGTGATTGGTTCCTGCACGAGAAAGCGTACAACCGGGATGAATTATTCCCGTTTGAACGGAGATTTTCCATCAGGGAAACTCATAAAAGTGTGGAAATAGAACGGGTTCGATGTTGTAATCTGTAAGTGAAACTAGCGCGATAGTTCAAGATGGCGGCGGGAGTGTTTGTTGGTGAAGTAACGAAAACTCACCGCCACCTCGGATGTATTTTCATCGCTTGTTAACGACCCACTCAAGCACCAAGGCGGTGCACTGGGAGGGATTGAGATAATGATGGGAGGAAAGTAGGAGATTCGACGAGCAAGATGAGCGGGGCTCGAACCTGACGTTCAATGACCCACTCATGTTCTGCATTCATTGTTTGGTCTATAGTCGAGAGTAACGCTCGTTATATTCAAAGATGTGACTGGAAATATGTTAAGATCTTTGAAAGTAGGTTGAGTCAATATAAAACATCGTTACCAAGAAATATTTTCCTTCATCAATCGCTCTCAAACTCATTAACAGGCAAGAACTGCCCTAGAATTCTTGTTATTAATGTTTAATTATGTGTTTATGTGGTAACTTGTCACAATCATTATTGTTAATAAAGATGCATTTAAATTAATGTGCATGCAAGCTCATATGTAAACGGAAATGTTATTATTAATGAACGGTCGTGTAAATTAATTTAACCACTGTTCATAACAACGCGACTAGACGCAACATTAATTACTAAATGATAATTACCATTAGTTGAGTATCTGACGAGATACATTGTTCATGTTACCTTAACCCTTCCAGACCCAATGTCCTTGATCATGAAATTAACTTTCTAAAATTATATTCGAGTAAAATACAGTTTTTTCAATTTGTCACCATTTTTTCCGTGTATGATAAATACATTTTTCCCATCCCGATTGGACGAAAAGTGCTTTTTTTTTTTTAGGAGAAGATTGAAAATACACATCTGCAAAAAAGTCTAAAAATGGAAACAATTTGGTTTGTCCCAGAAAAGTAATATATTTCTAGTATTGCTACTATTGCTACTGTTTGAGATACAAAAAATGTGAAATATGCAAAAAAAAAACTGAAATAAATCTTGTTTTAGGAATGTCAATCAAATTTATATCTTAACCTAAAATGAAGCTTTAATTCAAAGTCCAAAATTTTCCAAAATTCATAAAAAAAAACACGATAAAATATTTGAAAACACTAAAGATCTTAGAAAAAAATTAGTAATTTGTAATTATTGCTTAAAATAACTTAATTTTGACCAATTTAATTCGGTACTGAAAAGGCTTTAAAAGATCTCGACTATTTGTTTGTAAATGAAACTTTGTTCTAATGCTCAAAGTTAAAGGTGTGGCTTCGTCATAAGTGCAAGGCATCGAGCGACTCACGGCCTTCTAATCATGGCGCGTTCTGTGATCAACAGGGCGGTGCCAGTTACTTGAATAGGCCGCGCAAGGTAATAGCCAACTATCTACTTCACGACTATGATGATGATGGGTTTGACTACCTCACGTATAAAACGATGATGCTCTTGAAACACGTAATTAGTTCGCTAAAAACCGTCACGTTTAGATATCCTTGTTTTACGAAGGATTGATGTTTTGAACAAGGGTCTGTTGTGTGCGACAGGTGATGGAAGGCCAAGTTTAACAGAGGTTTGAACGTATTCGAATCAAGATTATAAAGATGGTGTTTTAGTTTCTTGAACGATAAAGACGGAAATAGAGTATTTGGAAACTTGAATTATTTAACAGTCTCCTTTGTAAATATGTTTTAACATTTTAGTCACAATAAACTTAGAGATTACAAATACTGGACAAATTAACTACATTCGACATAATACGAAATAGATTTCTAAATCTAAAATATAACAATTTTAGGTTCCAAACCGTGAAAAATTAGAAAAATGTCCATCGTGATTATCGAGCCAAAAGTATTGGAAGTTGCATTAAAACTTATTTTTTAGGAGATAAATCCTTCCTAGTTCTTTAGAAGAAATAATAAAATTCACTTTTTGCACAAACAGAAAATGTTAGTAAAACCTTCAGCTTGAATTTCCGATGGCAATCTGATGCTTGACTGGCACCATCGGAGTTGTTATATCTAAAATATTATGTTGTATGCAATTTTTTTAAGTTTAGTGTATTTCAAGAGACAACAATTTTATACTAATACAAACATGGTGTTACTGCAAGTAAATAAATTAAGAAATTACAAAATTCATCGAACCCGGGTCTTTGCTCTACCCCTATACTACCCATACGGGAGTGTTTCCCGAGTAATTACATTGAGAAATGATGTTTCTAAGTTAGATCACAGAAGTGTTCATAAGTGAGGTACCTTGTGGGTTCAGGCCTCGCTCTCTACCCATGCTGCGTGATACTTCGCCGAACATTCCATTAGGGCCAGTCCTCCCCACTTCTCTTGCCCAGCCTCCCAACACCAGAGAACTGATATAAATTAAGTTAAGGGACGCCACCCTCGCCCTTCAAGTTATTTAATAGGCGATTGAGAGGTCGGTCGTAGGTCAAGACTCGGGAGTTGGTCACTTGTTTAGCCCCGGGTGAGTAGAACTCCAAGGGAGACGCGTGCAGTGTTGGTTGGCCTAGGTTTGTAACAGATTGGGACGAGGAATTCGATTCCAGGGATTGAAACACAAGCGCGCTTAGCCGCTCAGTCGTCTCCTCAGAGGGAGGTTGCTGAGTGACGCACTGCATAATTGTAGATGCGAACATGTACCATCACCGAGAGTTCTACTTTAACATACAATAAAAACACGATTTATGTATTAGCAACACGGGTATTACATTAAATTAAGCCAACGTTGGAGCGATCGTAGGATTAAGGTGTTTGTGGGAAGGTGTGTAATTGGATTCTATATGCACGTTGCCGTTTAATCAAGCTTCACTTGCATTAAATTATCTCTTTCAGAGATGATTATTCCACTTTGTATTTACACTTTTTTGAGTTGACTTAATAAATCACTTTCAGTTTAATATCAGGATAATTATTCTCGCATAGTATTAAACATTAAACATCCATTGAATCTTAGCTACTCACTCTATGAAATAACTAACAAACTAACACAATGTTATCAATTCCATCTTTTTAATTAATTACTTGAAACGTATTGACAAACACAATAATTGTGACATTGAGTACATACGAATTAATATTTAATAAATATTGCCAACTGTGACTGGAATGGAAAGATTGCAAGGAAAAAAATCGTATTTTAAATGTGGGACGGAAGTTTAGTAGGCTGTGAATGAGCAGGATTCAGTTTCTAGAGATAACGTTATCAATTAACAACATAAAACCAGGAGCGATAGTAATGGTGAGAGTAATAGAGTGTTGGATACACCCGAGAGCAACAAGTGATCACCTTGTGTAAGGAGAGTCTGTAGCGTGGAGCGGCCACCTAGCTGTTCTTTGTTTTCTCGTCTGCTACGCCGGGCTAGCCGCCACCTGACCCATCCCACCAGGAGAGAGAAATAATTAAAAGTAATACGCACTTCGCGTCTCCCGTGTCCCGAGTCCCGAGTCCAGGCCATGCGAGTAATTTCGAGTAAGCTTTTATTTAATACCTACAGGAATTTCGTCCTCTTTTGTTTTTTTTGGGCTAAAGTTAACTCGTAAATAACTTAGTTTAAAGAAAAACTCATTTAAATAAATTAGGTTCATAAGTGCAGTAGATCATGAAAATTGAAAATTCCACATATATAATGGCTTTTCTTCATCAAGAGAGAACAACTTTTAAAATAATCTTTATTATTATGGAAATAAATTCCTTAATGTTACCGCAGTAAACGCGAAACGTTTCATAACGAAACATTCCTTCATAACAAACTTTCCAGACAATGAGATTTCAAATCGACATTGTGTGTACACCCTTGCAACCTGTGCTCGGGCGTTCGTTTGCTGTTCAGGGGAGTACTCTACTCCTACACGGTGCAGCTTGTTTGTTCACCTCAAACATCCAGTTCAGTAGAGCTAGATATTTATCACCTTCGATGTATATTACTACGTATTGTGAGTGTGATGCAGAGGCTTTGTGATCAGACGATATTGCAGACCGGAGAATATTATAACATTCCATTAAATGTAATCACGACTACAGACAACTCGTAGCGATCACAGCGCGCGGTGTACCCTC
>JAMZAV010016162.1:0-10694 GCA_024449915.1 Sweltsa coloradensis | reverse complement strand
AAAAATTTTTTCTTAGATTCCTTCCTAAAATTCTAAATGTAATAACGTGGCCAAACCCAGCCCGGTCTCCCTAGGTCTGTATCAAGAAATTCCACTTAACCTGCAAAGTGAATGGGTGGGCCAACCAGCCCCATCACGCATTTATACATATTGTTTGTGTTTGTATTAGACCCTACAGTTTAATTTATTTTTTAAATACTAAATATACAATCCCTAAAGGATATTGTACAATTAAATTATTTACTTTAGTATAAATTATTGAAAACGGAGTGGTTTATAATGAAATACGTAGTTTGGGTTTAAAAAGTTACAAACCAGCTGTAAAAAATTCATTTTGCTCTCAGACACAGTGCTGTAAAACTAGGGTCTTGAAATTTTCACAGCCCATCTCAAGTAGTGAACACGCATGTTCAATTCAAATTTTGGCGGCAACGGCCTTTTAGATATCGAGATCTGTCGGGTGGGCCCAACCCAACATTTGGGGCCCAACCAGCCCCGGTCTCCCCTACTATTTTTCGGTAATAATTGCAGACTAGATGCTATTAATAATGGGGGACTTTTACATTAATATTTCACTTTGTCCTCGAATTGCAAACTTATAATACCATAGGCCTACTCATGGCCTCCCCTTTTGCACAATCTCACCATCTGAAAGCTACTGCCACTCCACAATGATCTTAGATGGAATTGTAATTAGTATAGCAGTTTACTTTTTTGAGAGTCAAATAACCTATTTCATACACAAACATCGTATTGTCAAAGTGTGGGATTGATTACAATTAAATTTTAAACTGGCAATGACATTCAGCACTGGAATATAGCTCACCGCGTATGGCCCCGCCCCGACTGTCAAAAAAAAAAGACAGGGCGTTGTCATGGGTAAAGGGACAAAGGTGAATTTTCTTGCAGTTTCGATATTTAATGTTAAATGACCCTGACCTACCGCTATGTAGTTAGATAGCTCGGAGATGGCGGCTCACACAGCTCTTGCTCTCTCGCTCGGGCTGGCTGGCGAAGTCAGTCACAGCCATCGAGACCACGTGACTGATACGAGTCGGAGCGCGATCTCTGGAGAAAGGCATGCGTTTACGCGGGGCTCCCCAACGCTGTTAAGGCACTGTGACAATGGTTACATTTTCTGGATCGTAAACAGGTGCATAGGAAGGGGCGGGGAGGATTTTTTTCCCAACACTTTTTCCTGTGCCACCCCCCCCCCCCCCCACTTAAAATGTTGCACTTTAGAATGTAGAATGCAAAGCAAGGCTCATCTCATCATATTTTTAGTTCGTTTTTAAAGATCCATAATAAGATATTAACTGGAATATTTTCAATTAATTGCAAATTGCGAAAGTCCATTTTTGACCAGACAAATTTTAACAGCCAATTTCACGATTTTTGGACCCTTAGCCACCCACATTCCTGGTCACTATAGGCAGACTGACTCCACAAGTGTTTAAATTTGAACAGTTGCCACAAAAGTGGAAATATAGGGCTCAAGGCCTACAGTAACACTTTCCTAAAATTGGTTTTATATTACAATAAAAAAAATGAATTTCACAATTTTTTATTTTGTTAAAAAGTACAAAATTGACTAGTATATTCGTGAAATGTTTGTTGCTGATTGAGACAAAATTTTGAAAATTTATGACTGTAGGGTTGTATACTTCGGATTCTTCTTGACCGAGCGAATAGCTATTTGCCAAGTGCCAAGTTAGTCCTATTCCCTCTTTAATCGAGGGTTGTCTGAAGATAATAAAACTTACATTGTTTCTCTCTTATCTCATTCATAAGGGGGAGACTGAGCTTTTGGAAAATCTCATGTATTTTACTTTGTTCTTTTAAATTTGACTTAAGAGTGGACCGGCAAGGCTCTAAGTTATCCTGAGTAACGTGCCAGATAGCGCTGTTGTCGTCTCGTATCCATGGCAACGCAGACGCTTGTGTGCTGAGTGTGTGTGTGTGTGTGCTGTGTGTGAGTGGGGCAATGACGCAGCCGGCCGCCGGCCCGCGACCTTGGGAGGGACACTATGCCGAGTCGAGACAATTTTTGAGAATGATTCGGCTAGCGAGCTGGAGAGTGGAGAAGGGCCCAAGCACTGATTTCCTGACGTTTATTTTGCACTGGGTATTTAGCAAGTATAAAAAACATTGAGGAATGTTCTATACTCAATGATAATAATGATCAAGAGGCAAGTCAGAATTAGGAATTTAGCCAAATGTTCTGGAATATAATCCATTAATACACTCAAACACAACTTATTGCACTGCATGTACAAAAAGCTCAAGTGTGAAGAAAATTTCCGTCTTACCCTTGATTGATTTATTTTTCCCCAGGATGTGATTGTGAATGGTATAAAATCAATAGTATTATTTAATATTCCAGACATACCAGTAAAAAAAGTTTTAATTTCTATTTAAACTATAGTAGACCTACAACTAGTATGGTAATGACTTTTCCTTGGGGAAAATCCTTCATTTCTATAACTGTAACTAAGGTATACGACGTTTTTCGTCATACCCTTGAGGTACTTCTGCCTCTGTTAAAATATGTAATTGCCGATATAAATGCATATTAATTAGCAGCTTTAGAGAAGGTTTTGCTTTCTTAATTTCTTTGCTCGTTTCGGTTGTTTAAGAGTATCTTGGCCCAGATGCTGCAACTTGTGCAAGGACGATGTTATTGTTATGTAGGTGGATTCTTTGATCTCACCGAGCACGAGCCTCTTTGCAAATTGCGCTTCAATAAGCTCGGGCCTTCAAATTCCAACTCGACACCTTCTCCGGGGTTTTGGGCCCCGTGAATAGGGGAGTTTCACTCCCTGAAACTAATGGCGAGCTCTGGGTTTCGTCGTCGGGGAACCCCTTCCCTTGACTACCTCCCCGACGGCGACGACAAAGACAACACGGACGGATGATGACACCGGGACGGAGACGACCACGACGGGGGGAGAAACCCTGCCCTCCCCATATGCTTGTGGCTGGTTCTGACCAGCACAGGCCTGGCCACCCCTTGTCCCCCGCGTCATCCCTTACGTCCCTCCCTTCGTCTCGATTAGCCAAGTTGCATAAATATGATACTATCCATACCCAAATCCAAATCGGCAATAGCATTCCATATAAAACCTACAAATGCAAATTTCCGTTGCTTTCATGGGCGTCGGAAAGGGGGAACGGCAAACGGGGCTAGCCCCCCCCCCCCCCCCCCCCCCCCTCCTGGATGTTGGGGAAAATTATAAATTTTGCACCAGAGTAAATGTTTCATTTTAATTTATTCATAACTTATTTTAATAACCCAAAACCTATATTAACAACCCAAAATCTGATTAAGAAGTGGTGAAAAAAACGCACTGCGGGGCCATTTGGAGGTGTTCTATTCGTTCACGGCCCCTCCTCACAACCAGGATAAATGTATTTGAATGAAAATTTTCATAACCTATTTTAGCAAAACAAATTTGGTTAAATATTTTTAAAAAAAAAAAACACCCTGCGGGGCTATTTGGGAGTTTTTCTGTCGTCAAAATTCCAGACGAAGATTGAACCGTTTCGTTCAAACCAATTTTCTTCTACTTTTTCCAATTTCCTGCAGTATAAATAATAATGAGGGAAAGAAAAGTGTCGTACAAATGGATGGGGGCGTTAGATTCATGGTTTCAAATTGGTTTCTACTTTCTTTGGCAATAGATAAGTAAATAAACTACATCAAATCAGTGTTAGCCTAGTCATCACTACTCATGGATTCGTTCATAAAATATCCAACAGTTTGATACAAACTAGACGACTATACCTACATTATTGTTTCCGATCTTTACACAAGGAATAGAGTTAGAAGGTACCCTAGTGTCCCTGTGTCCCTAGTCAGTTACTTGTATTGTAGCTGACTAGTCTCGCGACGGGAAAAAGTTAGCCAGCGTCGTCATAATATATCCATTATCCAAAATATAGCTAAAAATCATTAGACTGGGTTTCATCTATAGTTGCTATTTCAATTGTTGAATGCGTGTTATTTTCCCATACAAACATAAAAAAATCGTTAGCAACAAGAGGCACTCGTTATCGCCATCGTTATTTTCTTATAGCGAGGTCACGGGAAATACGACAGTGTTGGTTCGAGCGCTAAGCGCTTCCCGGGTTCGAATCCCGTCGTGACTGGAAATCCTACTGACGGTTTTTTCCGAGGTTTTCCTCGGTCGTTAATGCGAAAGGAAGGTTTGGGTTTCCTCTTAAACAGCCCTGTATATATCCCTTCTTTCTAGTTGTCCTGTCCGCAGCAACATAGGCCTACCTAGTACCTATAGTATACCTAAAGAGGGGCTTTCTTTGGCCCCATAAAACATGTTCTATACTAAATGCTAAAACAGATTTAATTCCCAGGGTGAAATATTAAAAATTTAAAAACTAGATTAAACGCCAAAGTCGTTGTTAAACGAGTGAGTGACGATGTGTTGAGTACCCGGAAAACTTTCCCTTTCTTCACTCTACATAAGGAATCCTCACCTATCATAGGTAGTGGCGCATTATGGCATTTTAATTGACTTCCACTTATACCAACTAAACTTAAAAACCTATTATTTATACCAATATATAATCAAACTAAATGCAAATGTTCCGGGTACTCAACACTTTACTCGCTCACTCGTCTAACAACGACTTTGGCGTTTTTCTAGTCTAGTTGGCTAAGCGTCCTCATACCCAAAAATGTAGGAGACCTGGGTTCAATCCCCTGATCGAGAAAGATTTTGTAATTTCGGATTGTGTTTCATATAACGCAGTGTAGTCTATCATCAGTGACAATGCTATGGAAAATTAGCCAGTACAAAATACGTGTGAATATTGCAAGGTTTACTCAATCTCCGAGCGAAATTTGTGGGTACCTTGAGCGTGCAAGATTCGATACACCTTGGGCACTGCATTCCACGGCCAGAAAAATAACAAATAACAAATATTTTTCGAGAACAAAACCATTGTCGTTAAAATAATTCGTACACATTCTTGGCTATTTTCAATTTATTATTTCTTGTAGGTTTAAATCGCAATTGATCTGGGCTGATTTTGTCAGCAGTTCTCAGTAAACTGTTCGTTAAAGTGGTTTCGAATCCGGTTGGGGCGGACATTTTTAATTTCTGGACTGTAGTAAAAAATATCAATTACACCTACGGGAGTGTTTTCCCGACTAACCAAATCGAGAAACTCGTACCGGATGTCTTTTTTAAAAATTTCAGCGCAATCTATTCAGCAATTCGGCTGATTTTCGACGTACAGACACACACATGTACAGAATTACGGAAGTGCCGATTTTCTTGAATGGTAGCTCCGCTCCCTCGTCTAATTACCAAAATTATTTTCATCATTTGCTCAAAAGCCCAATTTTTCAGGCTTCGGGGATAGGTGCCCGGTTCAATGCCCTTGGGCATACGAAAAAAGATAGCTCATGGGGTAGCGTGGGGCCCGATTTGGGAGGTCACGGGTTCGAATCCAGCTACCAGCAATCCTAACTGAATGCAAAGTGAGTCTTCTAATAATCCCATGAGCATTGCTTAACAATTTCTTTCATAAATTAGTTTGAACCTAAAGAGGGTCACACTGGGTGAACCCGATGTTAAACCCTACAGCGGGAATCTTTGCGAAAAACGTATTTTTAAGCTTTAGAGCATTTTGGTACTCACTCGACTGCCATGCGGTGTATAATACAATGGAGTTTCAGATAATATGTTTGCAATTAATATTGCCGAAAAAATAGCCTGCTTAGTGGTCAGGAGCCTAAAGAGGGACACATTATGAAATCTAGTTTGGGTTTCTGTTCGAAAACAGAGAACCTATAAGTACCAAGTGAAACAACAAATCCTAAAATAGGATATCTGTCAGAAGTCTGGTATTGCAAGGTATCAGATTCACATTATGTGCTAGGGAAATCTTTTGACATAAAATCTTAAATTAATATACCCAAGCTAATTTTTTGCTTTTGTGGGCACTTAGAGTAATCATGCTTTTTTAAAAAAAACTATAATAATATAACAAAAGTATTTTTTACCTGTGTCACAAATAAACACAGCACATACACAATATAAATACACACACATACGTGAACATGATTGAAAATAATAAAAACACTGACAGCTAGATGTTCGACAACGTGCTTTTTCAACGCTACTGTAACAGACGGAGTAAGTGAACAAGCATAAACACTCGAGTAGAACACAAGTTCCAAGGACAGCGATGCTCAGAGCCCACACGGGCAACGTTTGGATGTTCGCCGCGTCACTACCTATAGCCCGCCTCTCGCGGCCGAGAGCTCTGGCGCTACGCTTACGACATTTTATCTGCAGGGCAAGCGGTATAGACCAAGGTTCCTCTCGATCTCCGCCTAGCGGAGGATCGTCTAACTCTCTAGGTTAGGTCGTCGCAGCAGCGAATTAGAAGCCATCTTGGTGATTAATTCTAGAGTGGGAATGTAGTAACTAGTACTATTTCACGCACTTTGCATACTAGTGAGTTAATTACCTACAAAACGGAGGTTGTCAACGACTTTCAATACCACGTTAGTAATCAGGATGAATGCCTCTATAACGTCATATAGTTTTATGCTTGGGGCATGTCGTCGTTTTCCTTTAAAACGAGCTTTTCCCGGGAATGTTGTACTTTTTCACGCACTTTGCATACTAATGAGTTGATTACCTAAAAACTGGAGGTTGGGCCCAAAGAGGTTGAATACCATGTAAGTGATCAGGATGAATGCCATCTATAACGTCATATAGTGGTTTTGTTTGGACATCTCGTCGTTTTCCTTAAACGAGCATTTTTCCCGAACATATAGTACTTTTTCACGCACTTTGTATATGAATGAGCTAAATATGTAAAAAAAAAAAAAAAAAATGGAGGTTGTCAACGAGGTTGAATACCATGATTGTAATAAGGGTGAATGCCACTATAACGTTATATAGTGGTTATGTTTGTACATATCGTCGTTTTCCAATTAAAACGAGCATTTTTCGGCGACATAGTAAATTTTTCACACGCCACCTTGAATAATCCGTCATTTACTAGTGTTTTTATGATTATTTGTGTAACACTATTATCATCACATTATGTTGCTTTGGGCACAAGCAATGTTGGTAATAAACTAGGAAGCTTCGCAAACACTTTTTCAGGCGCGTTGTTGGATGAGCGTAATTGATTAAGGGGTATTTCACTGAAAATGAATGAAAAAAAAAGGCAATTTTACATTATTATTGTTTTAATTTCTTTTAAGTTTACTTTTTATTTATTGAATACATAAATTTATTTAGTATTGATTAATGCTAAAAGCATTAAATGAATTTTTTCTTTAGCGCTGTATGTATTTTTCATGGGAAAATGGCTTACCAGTACTTAATTAGGCCTAATCTAGGGCTGTATAGAGTGTTATTCACAACAATTTTAGTCAATTTAAAGAATCCTACATTAACAGGTTATAAAGGCCCAGTGAATTCATTTTAATAAATAAACTGAGCCTTTAGGCTATGTTGTACTCAAATTTACCAAAAAACAAAATAAATAAACATTTAAAGCTATTCTCTCAAAACTTTTATTCTAGCACATTGCTAACATTTTTCCTACTTCTAGCCTTTCAGTTTTTAAGATAAAGGATAATTTATTTTTTAATGGCTCACAACACAAGTCTTATTCTGACAAATTCACCAGACACTTTTTTTGATGAGATTTATGGTTTTTTAATTAAAATATGGGAAATATAGATTTGTTACAAAAAAAAATACATTTTCCAACAATGCAAAGGAAAAAATCATATTTATCAAACAAAACGAAATTATAAAATCCGTCTTGTGAATGTTTAGATGTATTGTTTTTAATCTAAACACCTTTCACTTTAAAAAAAAAATTAAAATTGTAAGAGCCTTTGGGATTTTTTTCAAAACGCTGTTTAAATCGTAAAATTGCAATTATTATGAGAAATAATTGTTTGATTGCGCTCAAATTTCACAAGAATATATAAATCCATAAAATTAAGGTTCTGTGAAAAAATCATTACAATCGGATAAAGCATGTATAGGTATTATATGTCGAAGAATGTTTTAAAAATAAAAAAATCATAAATTTGCGATTTAAATGAGAAATAATTTTTCGATTGCACTAAAATTTCACAAGAATATATTAATTCAATAAATTAAGATTCTGTGAAAAAATCATTACAATCGGATAAAGCATGTAGGTATTATAAGTTGAAGAATTTTTTTAAAAATCGAAAAAAACTAAAATTGCGATTTTTATGAGAAAAAAAATTCGATTGCGCTCAAAAACGTGGCAGTTATTAGTTCAGAGATTTCGAAGGCCTCCATAAAATTTCATCGCAATCGGAAAAATCCGGTTTTTGCCGGAATCGTGTTAACAGACATACAAAAATACAGAAAAAAGAAAAAAAAAAAAAAACATTCCGGATTTTTTCTCCAGTGTAGTGAAATGGAATCTTGCTTCGCTCGCTACGCTCGCTACACTCATCCAATTATCAAAAAACAGGCTTTAGAAATAAATTTACAAAACAAAAAAAAATTGCTCATGGATATCCTACACATTACACTATAATAATATAACATTGAGTATTTAAAATTATTTCATTTTATTAATTACATTACAACAAATTATTATTCATTATTATTTGGGTTGTCAATTTATTATCTCGAAATGCACGCGATTCTTTTCGGGCTCTACATCGTCATTTTGGGGTGTCAAGTTTAGGGCGGGGCTAAGTAGATGTTCACTTTGATTTTTTAAAATTCCCTCTATTTCTCGTGCAAATCACCGTAATGGCTGCTATACATTGTGGAACGGGTTGCGACGACCTAAAATTCGTGGCCACACGAGCGAGTTAGACGAGCCTCCGCCAGGTGGCGGAGATCTAGGGGACCTTGGTATAGACTAGCCCGCCCCTAAACGCCCTTTATTCTAGAAAGCGTAGTTTTAGAGATAAAAATCTACAAAAAAACTACGTTTCGTATGAGAAGGTTTTGTAGGAATGCATCATATCCAAATTTGTATATCTTATCTAAAAAACTGCATTTTATTAAATATCTTTGGTAAAAAATTAAAATTAAAAATCGAATATGATAGAAACATCAATTGTATTTTTTTTGACATAACCCCAAAAAAATTATCTGATTATGTAAAAAATTGTGGTTTTGACAGCCAATAAACGAAAGCTCTGTATCCCCGGGAGCCCTTTTAAATTTGATTTGCTATTGCTTAACGTCTCATATTAGGCCAAATGCACTAACACTATTTGAGAGTGATAGATGAGGATGAAGTATGAATAGAAAAGAGGAGGGGGAACCCCGGTCCCGGGCACGTAGTCTACTCCTTTCGAAAAGTACCAAGGGACCAACCAGGGTTGGGTAGGTAAATAATACTCAACGTCGAAAACAGGTATTATACCTAGTATTATACGCGTCGAATATACATGTCGTAAATTACACTTTATGACATTAATGACACGTCGAAAATTACTGGGAGGTAGAGCTTAGGCAGGTCTATGGTGTATTGTTACTTTGAGCTAAATCAGTGTGATTTTTTATTTTTCATTGTGCTCATCTAGTTAGGCTACCTTAGCCTACATACTTTGGCAATATGTAAATTATAACTAGAAAGTTACTATTAAAGAAGTTTAGAATAAGGGATACTTTGGTTAAAGAAACGCAATGAAAAATTATCTGGGGAGGCTTTTGGCTTTGTCCATATTAATGATCGGAAAGCAGGTGACCTTGTATCTTGTGAAGATGCCGGTTTTCTTTGCTTTAAGTTCTTTATGACAATGAGTTATTGATTCATCAGCTCGCCTTGTAATAAGTACAAACACTTGCTTACAAGTTTTAAAGTATAATGTGAGTTCATTTGTTTTAGGGTTGATGAAAATAAGGCTGTACAATAATATTCCTTATTTAATTTTTGACGCGAATTTTCTACATATTTACATATTTGACGTATTCTACGCATATTTGCGACGCGACGTGTCGAAATATTATTGCGACGCGTCGTTTCCCAACCCTGGGACCAACGGCTTTAACGTCCCATCTGAAAAGGGCGGTGTAACCTTGACATTAATATAGGTTCCTCCACTAACCCGGACTGCAGAGCAGACGTCGAGAAGAACGAAGCCGTTACACTAGCCCTCGAACCCTCCATCTGCTTCAAAACCCGAATATACATGAGTCTCAGGGCAGAGTGTTCACCCACTCTACCCCTGACCATGCCCCAAGGGTTGCTTAACTTTAGTGTTCGAGTGGGGAAACAGCTTAACGATTTCGGCTAAAAATCAAATTTTGGGATTTATGCTTATTATTGTTCTGTTATTTTTATGTTCCTTAAGAGGGCACTTTCCCGTTAGAATTGGACACAAAACATGCTCATGGGCAAAGGTCTGATTGGCAAACTAATCGAGCCAGAGACTCAAGCTTATCCTTTACAATGTTTACTTGAGTTTTTTTTTTTTTTTAACAAAAAATTCTTTATTTTTCTTAAAAAAAAGTAAATAAAGAATTTGTTTGTTAAAAAAAAACTCAAAGTAAACATTGTAAAGGAAAGCTTCTTTGTAAAGGGTACTTGCTTTAAATTTTTTTTTTAAATTTTTTTTGTTTTAGTTAATTGGATAAGGACGCTGTCAAAACCCTTAAAAGGTCATTTTAATGGGAACAAAATCTTTTAAACTTTAA
>JAMZAV010016161.1:0-12248 GCA_024449915.1 Sweltsa coloradensis | reverse complement strand
TCGGGAAGGGGGGTTTGGGAAAATTTTTGCATACTCTAGGCAGGTAGGCCACGTAGGGCGTAAATTAGCAGAGCCTAGAGCGTAAAAGTCACTAGGTTTTTTGGATCATCTTAACTCTGTACATCTGACATCAATTACAATGGGGGTTGAATTAGGGAAAAAATTGCCGGTTTCTTGAACTTAATAATCCGGGGGACCTGATGGGCGCCTAGGTCATACTGTGTACGGGAAGCCAATCAAAACAATGGGATTGCATGCCTTCACATCATCCCCCGGGCACAACTCTTTCAATAGCTTTTACTTTGGCTACATGTTCGCGACGAATAACCGACGTGAACATTGGGAAGAAGAAGGTTCTCGCCTTAGTGGAGCACTGCTTAGAAGGCTTCCAAACCGGTTGTTTTACAAGGCTTGGAATAGAAAAACAAGAGCGGAATACAACTTGTTTCGGTAGACGTCGAGCCATCAGTAAACCCAAGAGTACTGCATATTGCCAATGTAGAGGGACAAAGGACCGGGATTGGCCATATACTAGCTAAAGAAAACATCAAGACGGTTTTTTCAACAGACAGGGCCCCTGGGAAAATGATGGTGGCCCAAAGATAAGATACCTTTGGAGGGTTGGGGGCGTCTAGAGATCCGGGGTTTGGCAGACTGTTCCAACTTATATTGGCCAGACAGGAAAAAAACTGTAAATGCGCCTCAAGAACACTCCCTTGCAGTCAACAAGCGGGGAAACCACTTGCTTTGGCGCAAACATGTCAGAAAAAGGGTCATTCGTAGACTTTGAAGGAATGAGGTCTCTTCCCCATGATCACCATTAAACTAGACGTATCGTCAGAGGGCATAGAATTGAAAACGCCCTCATAATTTGAACAAGCGAGATGATGGCAAACGGTGCCCAGTCTTGGAAGCCTGTTTTGGCAAATAGATTGGTCCCTGAAAACCATAAACAGATAATCCGGGACTCTGCGCTGGTACACATGGTCCAAGAGTCGTACCAACAGTTGACCAGAATCCTCCTAAAAGAATGTTGACAAGAAGTCAACATTTTAGTCCTACAATTTTCCAAACAATTCTACAACATCAGTTGAAGAAAAAGAATCAGCCTGTGAGAAGGGTGACTAGAAGTCAAGCAAAGCGCTTAGCACAGTGTTTTGGTTTAAAAGTTTTCACTGCACGATTTGCTTTTGTACTTTCTATTTGGTTTGCCTTTGTAAGGCGGTTAAGTTTTGTTTATATTTTTATTGTGTTGCTGATGTTTGTTTTTATTGTTTTATACCAACTCTTCTTGAAATGGGAAACCTAGTCTTCTGAAACGTTGAAGTTTTAATTAAATATTTGTTTTAAACATCCAATAAAGCGTGATTATTTCCGTAAAGTATAACTAAATATATATATATATATATATATATATGTTTTTGGATATTTTCGTGGCCGATATGAAATTTAATGAACTAGGTTTTTTCGGTTATAATGCCACGTTTATTCACCCTTAGGCCAACGTTTCGATGAAATTTCACTCATCTTCTTCAGGGCCAATACAAATTAATATATAAAAAACGAAAACTACATTACATTGATAAATTCAGAACAAAACTGGGAAAACAAAATACAACAAAATATAAACAATAGAAATCACTGCACATATGGCAAATTAAAACAACTCAAAGAATCACTGCAAAGCTTGACGTTGCAAAGAAAGAAGAAAGTCACTACATGTCCTTCATATTGCTTTTCGTCATGGATCTTGTCACTCTGACTGTCGATGTATTTACTTGCAACAGATCATCTGCAGGAACTAACTGGGGCGTTGGTTGTTGGTCCATTGGTTTCACAGCCAGCCTATGTGGCTGTACATGTATCCCTGAAATTGCAGGTTTCCACGTTACAGATAAACGTTGGCTTTCTTGCTGTTTATTTAGACTGTGAGATCGTTTATTAATCTCAATGGCTTCCCGTAACATTCTAACATTCATTGTTACGGGAAACGTGGCATTATAACCGAAAAACCTAGTTCATTAATATATATATATATATATATATATATGATGATTGATTGATTGATTAGTGTTTATGGTAAAGTAGAGTAGATGCAAAATATGCCCTACTAGATTAAGAATTCATATAGAATAAAGAAAAATGGGATATAAAGCAATAATTGATATGACATTGTGATAAGAATTGCTAATGGCACAGAAAACAGCAATGATGTACAGTAGAATGTGTCTATAGTATATAATTGATATATGTGTGTGATGATTGATTGATTAGTGTTTATGTTAAAGTAAAGTAGATGCAAAATAATAGAATGCCCTGCTAGATTAAGAATTCATATAGAATAAAGAAAAGTTTGATATAAAGCAATATTGATGTGATATTGTGATGAAAATTGCTGATGGCACAGAAAACAGCAATTGGAGGATGTACAGCAGAATGTGTCTTATATACCTGCACAATCCAAGGAAGCGTGTAAGCACATATATATTATATATAGAAGTTTGTTACATCATTTCGGCTAAGGGAACATTTGAAAATTTAAAATTACAGTGCTTTTTGTGGTTATACTCTAGATAATTTGTAAATATTATAATGAAAAACTGAATTAACTGCAAATATTTACATGGAGAGGTAGTCATTGATGGAGTAAAAGCTGTTTGCTGTAAGATATGATTTCAACTTATGTTTAAAGGAAGACAGGGTGGGAGAGGTTTTGATGTGGTCAGGGAGCTTATTGTAGAGAGTGGAAGATAGATACGAAACAAATAATAAATAAAATAAATAAATGTATAACTAAAAATAAGAAAACTGATCCATACAAGAAGAAATAAAATATGATTTTTCTGGCCATTATTTGGTTTTCATTGGGTGGCTACACTACATTTCAGCAGCCATGACTAAGGCGTGTCTTAGTCAATTGACGCACTAGCAGTACTGAAGACGCAAATAAATAATAATTTAGTAAAATGTGAATGTATTTCATTGGAAATAGTTTTCAAACGGTATTTAAATTATGTGTTACTATTTTGAAAGTAACACCGTATTTTTTGTTTAAATTTTAACTTAAATTAAGTTATTTATGTTTGTGTGTGCTACTAGAGAGTACACTCATAGGAGTCACTTTAAAGTCTCCCATGAGCATCAGGTTACCATTTCTAATGTTCTCTATGGTTTCTCTCCACCAAAGCAAGAAAGTCATCCTTTTCTTGCCTTGGCCTCCCAACCTGCGGTGCATACCCCTGGCATACCTGCCCAACCTTCCCGATTTAATCGGGAAATGCCCGATTTTTTACCTGAATTCCCGATTTCCCGATTGATTTGAGCAATTTGTACGATTTTTATGAATTTTCATGTATTTCTATCAAAATTACGATTTTTTTGTATTTTCGCGCCCCAAATTTGAATTTTCATATATTATACGAGTCGAGTTGGCTGTGCGTCAAGCTCCGCCCATCACTTATCTTCCGGTCAACTCAGTTCTGATGGTTCTGATGCTTGATAGATGCATCACCATTGGCTGTCGTTTTCAACATCTATCTCATCGAGCCAATGGGAACACTCGACTCTCGACTTCGAAGCTAGGCTTCCTGTCAACGTTGTTTGCCTTGGTTTATGAAATAAAGCGATCCTTTCAGACCGTTTCTAGGCCTACTTTTCTTCTCTCGTAATTCAACTTTGGCGATTAATGTAATAAAGTGATGTGAGACAGTGTCGTGACGCGATAAAATGTCTTCATCGAAAAAATACTTGCAGGTTTTTAAACAATCGTATGCGGCCGAGTTTCCATGCATCAAACAATCCAGGAAGGGTGAACATTGGGGTTATGTTATGCTGTTATTATTCTTGCAATCTTAACAATCCCTCATATAGTAATGCGGATTGTAAACGTGTGTTTAGTCAAGTCAAAAAAACTAGGACTCGATTCAGTTCAGAGCATCAATGTCAAACATTAGTTAGTAGAAACTCCTTATAACAAAGTTTCGACAGCATGGGCAACTGTGCTTCCAACAAAACTTTGATGACCTCTTAAGAAATATGTCTCTAGGCTACGCCTACATCTACATATGCCTACTTTCAAATTTTATTTGGGTAATTATTATTCTTACTAGGAAAACGCTTAAGTCCCGCCGCGTTGTTGGATGAGCGTAATTGGTGCATTGAGCTGCCATGTGTTATGCGGATTTTCTATTGTTCTGTGAAAAAATCATTACTTAGTTGAAGATTTTTTTAAATTTAATTAAATTTTATAAAAAAAATTTTTTTATTTTTATTAATCGTAATTTTAAAAAAGGAAAAAATCGTAATATTGAAATTTTCGTAAGAAATAATTATTCGATTGCGCACAAATTTGACACGAATATATTAATTCATAAAATTAAGGTTCTGTGAAAAAATCATTACTATAGGATAAGCATGCAGGTGTTATAAGCAGAAGAAATTTTAAAAATCGAAAAAAGTCGTAAAATTGCGATTTTTGTAAAAAATAGTTTTTTGATAACGCTCAAATTTCACATGAATATATCAATTCATGAAATTAAGGTCCTGTGAAAAAATCATTACAATCGGACAAAGCATGTAGGTGTTGTAAGTCGAAGAAATTTTTAAAAATCGAAAAAAATCGTAAAATTGCGATTTTCATGAGAAATAATTTTTCGATTGTGCTCAAAAACGTTGGCAGTTCTAAGTTCAGAGATTTCGAAGACCTCCATAAAATTTCATCGCAATCGGAGTATATCGGTTTAGCCGGAATCGAGTTAACAAACAGACAAAAATAAGAAAAAAAGAAAAAAAAAACATTCCGGATTTTTCTCTCCAGTGTAGTGAAATGGAATCTTTGCTTCGCTCGCTACGCTCATCCAATTAGGCCTATTCTTATTATTAATTCATAAAAAATCAGTACTATAGGGCTAGGCCTAGGCCAAGTGTTGCATGTCACAGCCCTAGTGGTAGGCTAGGCTTAGGGCCTACCTAACTATGTTTCACTATTTTCTTCAGTGTGACCTACCTTCTCTAAATCAACCCCTGCCCCCTGCCCCATTTTGATTTGGTTAGATAGCCTCAAATGGCTGATATTTGAGTCTGTTGGGTACCGATACCTAGAAATGTGCAAAAATGGTTTTTAAAAGTTTGAAAATTCGCGCCTTAAAATAAAAATTCGCGATTTGTTGCGATTTACCAAAAATCACAATTTTCTCATGCAAAACTAAAAAAATATATATATAAAAAAATTTAAATTAAAAAAAAAGGTTTCAGGATAATTTGACTGATTTTAATGATTTGAAAGAAAAACAAGCACATGAGAGTGAAGTTCGGAATCAGTTTTAATTTTTAGCTCAATTTCAGCCTTCATTTTTAAGTTTCCGACAGTTTTTACCAGAATTAATTTCGGCTACCCGGCACCTCCACCAAATTTACGAAATTATTAATTTTTTATGTAATGTCTTTTGATATGGATATGAAGTATTTTGAGCTTACTCTCGTTCAAACGATGATTACGATCTCACAATCGCGTTGTATGACCCGGCACCTCCACCATATGTACCAGACAGGATTAATTTAAATTCAACTACGTACCCAGCACCTCCACCAAAACTTTGAAATTGTTTTTTTTTTTTCGTGACCTAATTCGCGTTTAAAGACATAATTGCTAATTTCGCCACTAGTTCGCGGTATCAACTAAAATTTTGCAAAACTTTGCGAATTGGAAATTGGTACCATTCAATCACAATTCAGGAAATTCATGTGCAAATTGAATTTGAAGGGATTATTGCAACTAAAAAAAAAATTCGCAAATTTTGTTGTCACCATTTTTGCACATCTCTACCGATACCGTGTAATTTGGGTTAAATTTGAATCTCCCTATTTTTGGTTTTGAAAAGTTGGCAGGTATGCCTGTATTAATGTCCATCTTTTCATTTCCATCTGTATTAATCTGTCACCCATGTTCACAATATCAATTACTTCCTTTTTGTTTCTTTCATTTACTATGAAGCCTACTCCATTTCTCCCTTCACACCCTCCTGACCACCACACTTTATATCCACCCTCTCAAGTCCTTTGATCCTTCTCCCTTCCATTTTGTCGCACTAACTCCTAACACATCTGTTCTTCGAGATTTCATCATATCGATTATTTTTTCAATTTTTCCATTTAATGTCATGATGTTTAGTGTAGCAAACACCCTTTCCCCTTCCCTCCGATGCTTCCTGTTCAGTTGGTTGTCTACCTCCGTTGGATGCCGTCTGTCTTCTCCGTACTTCTTTTCTTCTGTCACCTTCTCCTTGCCCACACACATCTTGTCTGAAAAACTGTTGTTCCATCTTTTCTTTACGACAGTCTTCAATGGTGACATCATGGTTAACTATAGGCTTCCCAAATGGCTCATCTTGTTATAAAAATGAATGACTAAATTCTCAGGGTGCAGTTAACATTTTGAGAAAATCCGTTACGATTTGAACTCACAATAAATAATAAATTTGAAAATTGAACTAGGCCGCTTCGTGAACGCTTTTTCCAGTCGCGTTGATAGATGAGCTTTTTTGAAATATTTCTGTCCAATGATTACGTTTTAAAGTGGGATCTCATTATTTTTTCTTTAGCTACTTGTAAATTATACACCTGTAAAAGGCTTATATTAAACCTTTATTTCTATGAATTTTGAATAACTTTTTCTTTCAAAGGCACTACATCACCATAATCTTTATGTCAATGAAAAATATGAACGTTGTACCCCCACCCGTTTGGTCAGAATCGGCCAAATATCACGAAAATATTTGTATTAAAAACCGGGGGGGGGGGGGGGGGGAATCGTAAAAGTACGATTTATATGAGAAATATTTCTTTAAATGTCTCTAAAATCATAATATATTAATTTCAAAATTTAAACGTTCCCATAAAGTTCCATCAAGATCGGAGTAGCTGTTTCCAAAATATCACCAAAATATTTCATTAAAATCGTAAAAGTACGATAATCATAAGAAATATTTGATCGATTGTACCCAAAACGTGGCAAGTCTAAGTTCAGAGATTCCAAAGGTCCCTCCAATTTTCTTTAAGATCGCTTATGCCGTTTGCCCGGTAGAGAGCGAACAAACAGACAAAAAACTAACAAAAAACAAAACACCCTAGCTATTTTCCATTAAAAAACAAAAAAAACATAAAAGGAAATTGAAGTCTTCGCTTTGCTCATCCAATGAGAACGTCACATTTCATTTATTGACAATGTTTTTTGTTTTTGAACAAATGAGTTTTAACAAATCATGTTTGCATGCAGTGACCAAGGTAGTCCTATATCAGATGTTGCACGCTCAAGGTTACCCAAAATTCTGCTCGGAAATTGAATAAACCTAGCAATTATTATTTGTATTTCGTACGGGCCCTATTTTTTTCCATAGTATTGTATGCATTTCAAAACATGTTCTATTTAGAACATAGACCATAGGTACACAACATACATCTAGGTACCCGTTAGGGCGCCGCACCCAAGCCGCGGTGCGCTACACACTCAGGCACCATATACAGCAAGCAGAGTTGGGGTGATTTCGAGGTGTCACCCAGCCGTCATGAAACGTGATGTGAACTTGAAAACTATCAAAATCGAGGGGATTTAGGTATCCGACAACACATGCCAAATTTGGTTGGGGTACGAGCATTCCTTCTTGGTGAAAAAATGACTTTTGGGGTACGAGCATTCCTTCTTGGTGAAAAAATCACTTTAAGGATGTTTTGTTACTACTGGCTACTACTATCTAATTCGTCAGTTTCAATTGCTCAGCGATTCTGACCAAACGGGTGGGGCTACAACGTTCATATTTTACATGGACATTAAGGTAATAGTGATGTAATTCCCTTTGAAAGAAAAAGTAAAAAAAAATACTGGAAGGCTTCCAAATAAAGGTTTAAAATTAGCCTTATACAGGCTACAATCAACAAGTAACTATAGTTTTCGTGACAATAATCGCCTACATTGTTTACAAAAAGCAAGTCTTTAGACCAGGACCACTATATTTTTTCATTCTATTGTTAATTGGTAATACCATAGCAATTAAATCGACTTTGATAAAATTATTATATTTTAACAAATAATTTTGCAATGGAACCTGAAAATGTAATGAGATCCCACACATAACAAACACTTGTAAAAATACAGCCAAACCTTACACACTCAAAAGAAATGAGATCTAAAAAAAAGGGCCAAGCTCATCTACCCTTCCACATTTGCGCATTCTTAATTAAAAACGTACACGTGTCCCGTAACAACTCCTTGAAAAGCTTGGCAAAATAGAATTTGCATGACCATTACCGTTAAAATTAATTAGAAAAAAAGAATTTGGATGAACTATACGTTTAAATTAATAGTTGCAAATTCTATTTTGCCAAGCTTTTCAAGGATGTTGTTACGGGACACTGTACATTATGAATTAAGAAATGCGCAAATGTGGAAGGGTAAATGACTTGGCCCTTTTTTTTAGATCTCATTTTTTTTGAGTGTGTAAGGTTTGGCTGTATTTTTTACAAGTTTTTGTTATGTTACCATACATACAACAACATAGACATAGGCCTAATAAAATAATCCAGAAATAAAAAAAATGTATTCTGGCCGTTGTTTGAACCTAGGTTACTAAAATTCCGGGTATAAAGGCTCCTTAATAGCCAACTAGACTAGGAAAACACCAAATTTGTTGTTATAACCTTAGACGAGTGAGCCAGTCATGTGTTGAGTACCTGGGACATATGCATTTCAGTTGATTGATAATATATAAATGATAGGGTTTTGAGTTTATTGGGTATAAGGGCGCATCAACTGTAAGGTCATAATGCACCACTCTAGCCTATGATAGGCTATGATAAGCTGGCTCATGGACTAATACATAGGTAACCCTGGGCTATCATGTTTCAGTTAATGCTCAGATGCTCAAGCTTGACAAACAGCTTGAAAATTCCATAGCGTTGCTGAAGAGAGCCTACGAGATGGCCATTCTACAAATACCGAGCACCTTGTTGAATAAATCACCTCGAGATTGTGTAAGTAAACAATAGCCTAGCCTAGACTACATTGATATGAACCTACTAGTGGATGTGGAAGTATCAACTGCTTATTTCATATTTTTTCATTTCATTCATTTTATTGTATTGTTATTTTCTCGCCCAAAGGACGGGAAGGCTGATATATATAGGGCAACAATACTGCCCTCTGCAGCCTATACATGTAGGCATACAACGAAACAGAAATGTAAACACAAGAACTCAAATGAGAGGACAAAGCAATCATGCCATGCAATGCAAGAAAAAAATGAATGTCATGGTGCTACACTGGCACTGCAAGGTGCAATAATGGCAAAGTAAACAAAGTAAGGCTGGGCAAGGAAATTGATATTTCAATACGATATCGATATGAGCCGATTTTTCCGATATTGATATTTGATTAAAATATCGAAATATATATATTTTTAATGTAAAAAAATATTAAAATTTTAATTTAAAAAAATCAAGTTATGATTTCTAATGTTCCACGTTTCAATTGCCTGTGGGCAATTCCACGGGTAACTGACTGACATTTAGACACACTTTGCATTAAGAATGGACATTGATAACAATAATCCATCATTATTTTTTTGGACAATTTGGTATCAAAATTTACAGAATCAAATAAGCTTTAAAAGTAAACAAGTTCCAACTTGATAGAAAATAGATTAGAAATAAAATTGAGTGCATACAATGCAGCAGTACAGTAACTGACTGACGTTTCGGCAACCTGATGTTTCGCTCGGAACATATGTGCGTCTTTGAAAATGCTCTGAAAGTTAAACAGTTAGGAACACTGTATTTTATTTTTGAGCATTAAACATTGAAGTTTTAAATATTCCCAGAGGTTTTTATTTTTTTAGGATTTTTTAAGTTTTTAACATGTAAATAAATAGGCACTCGGTAACTGACTGACATTCTGTGAAATTGCTAATCTGATGTGACATAAAACATAATAATAATATTAAATTAAATAATGTTTGACCATAATTAGACGAGTGAGCGCAGCGAACGTAGTCTACAACGCTACTCGATCGGGCCTTGGTCGTGATTAATTCTGTGTGTTTGTTAAATGTATGTTAAATGTCTGTCTGTCCGGTCCCATACGGCCCGAACGGCCAAATAGACTGAGCGAAATTTTAAACGGACATCCATGACCAGGTAAACGAGAACTGCAAACCCAAAATGAGCACAATCTGTTGCGATTTAAACCTGAAAAGAAAAAAAAAAACTGAAAAATACGTCGAAATGTATCGGAATTATTTAACGAAAATGGTTTTCATTTAAAAATAATATTTTTTGTTTGGTTATTTACCTGGCGGTGAATGTCCAAGGATAATCGAATGTTGGACGTCAAGGTACCCCCAAATTCCGCTCGTAGATTGAGTAAACCTTGCAATATTTTCACGTATTCGTACTGGCTATGTTTTCCATAGCATTGTCACAGATGTGGACTTCACTGCGTTATATACATTTCAAAACATGTTAAATAATTTAAAAAAATAAAATCCAGTAATAACAAAATTTTTTCCCGACTATTGAACCCACGTCTCCCACATTTCGGCTATAAGGGCGCTTTAGCCAACTCGACTAGGGAAACGCCAAGGTCGTTGTTAGACGGGGTGAGAGAGTCATGTGTTGAGTACGCGGGAACATTTGCATTTAAGTTTGATTATAATATTCGTATAAATAATAGGGTATTTAAGTTTTGGTCAAGTTTGGGCCCATAATGCCTTTGAGTATAGAACCTTTGCTCCACTGTAGCCTATAGACCGTTGGGTTGACTCTTAATCCCCCCTCCCCCCCCCCCCTCGAACAATGCTACCATATGTTTTCTAAAGGAAATTAAACGTTCTTTCCATTTCTGCCTGTTTGCCAATTGGCAGCTGGGGCGATTAGACGGTAGGGGTGTCCAAGTCACATTTTGCAAATATATGTTAAAATATTTTTTCTATGCAAATTTAAACTTCATTTATAATTTGATTGCAAGACCTAACATCATACATGATGTCAAAACATAATACACCTACTGATTTGGTATATGTACACACAGGGTTGTCCAAAAAGTCACAAAATAGTATGAAACTTGTTGTGGCGGCCATTCTTTCATCTGTACGTATATAACCCCCTCGAACTTATAACAGTGTGTGTTTTTCTCACAGTTGAAAACTATGTTTTCTCATGCATGCATGTTTGTCAGTTAACATCTGAGGCGTTTAGACGGTGGGGGTCCAATGTCTCAAAAGCAAAATTGTTCATATATTTTCCTAGGTAAAAATTTCAAAATTAGGGTGACCATAACCCTAAAAGTAAAAAACCGGGACCATGTACTTTCGTTTTGTATGGACTTGCGTGGGCTAACCGGGGTCTGGGCGAAGCCCCAGCCGCCAGAGGCGGAAAATTTTGGGGTAATTTTTTCCCCCAAGATAGCCTGTAGTGAGATCTGAGACAGGTTGGGTTGGGGGTTGGCCTTTGCTTTTAGAGTGTGGTGCAAGTAGAAAAGTCAGGTCCCAGCAAATGATAAATAGTCCTTTCTTAATGAAGTGCCCCCGGCCGAATATTTTTTCTTGAAACGAACATTTTCCGTTTCGGTTTCGGCATAATGCTTCCTACTCACACGGCACAATATCACTGACAGACACAACACAACCCGAACAGTAGCTCAATCAGAGCGAGACTGACGAAAGTCACGAAACAAACCCCGCGTGCACTGCACAGTAGGATAGCCTCTGCCTAGGCTGTCTCAAGGTTGCAACTTGCTTCTCGAGAGTGGGGTGGGTTGGGCCGTTGGGCGGGCGGCCCGAGCGCGGCCTCTTTGGCGCGTCTCGCGTTGGGAAGAATACTCTGTTTTTCTGCTGCGCGAGTGGTTACTTTTAAAAAAGAACGGCGCTTCGCGCTCAAAAGAATATGAAAAGTGAAAATTAACGAATTTTCACGGAAAAAAAAGGAGATTTTATTTGTTGTGACAAATCCGGGACAAAAAGGTGTCCCGAAAGCATTTTTCGGGACCCCGGGACGAGAGGTTGAATTCCGGGGACAATCCCGGTTTTCCGGGACGGATGGTCACCCTATTCAAAATTCAAAATTTTGGACAACCCTGATAGAAATTATAATTCTTTGCTAGGCCCACATTTCAATACAATTCTTAGACAGGTTTTCTGATTTTAAATAACATTAACACATTTTTTTGCCTTAAAAAAAGTTGAATTAGCAAAATATAAAAA
>JAMZAV010016160.1:0-10561 GCA_024449915.1 Sweltsa coloradensis | reverse complement strand
AAGCTTTTGAATTTTTGTTACAAAATTCTGTACAATTGTCAGGGTCAAATGGTTCGTTTCTTGGACTATTGTGGCATTAGACTCATGTGCAAGGATTGAAGCGTCTTTTTTGAATGTTTATTTGTCTTGTTTGTTGTGGTTTGATATTTGTTGTATTGTTTGATAAAGACTGCTGAAAAGTAGTCGAAATATCACATTTTTTTAATAAAAATCAGTATTAACAGTGGAAAGTCTAATGATTTATATGTGTAAAGTTACTACCTGTTATATAGTTTCAATTTTTATAATATAACACCTACATGCTTTATCCGATCGTAATGATTTTTTCACAGCACCTTAATTTTATGAATTAATATATTCGTGTGAAATTTGAGCGCAATCGAAAAATATTTTTCATGAAAATCGCAATTTTACGATTTGTTCAATTTATTTATACATTCTTTGACTTACAACGCCTACATGCTTTATCCGATTGTAATGATTTTTTGCAGAACCTTAATTTTATGATTTTATTTATTCGTGTGAATTTGAGCGCAATCAAAAAATAATTTTTCATGACAATCGCAATTTTACGTTTATTTTTATTTTTTATTTTACATTTATTCGGCTTATAACACCTTCATGCTTTATCCGATTGTAATGATGTTTTTACAGGAAGTAATTTCTATGAATTAATATATTGGTTTGAAATTTGAGCGCAATCGAAAAATTAGTTTTCATGAAAATCGCAATTTACGCCTTTTTTCGTTCTAAAAAAATTACGTTCATTCAACAACGCGCCTGAAAAATGCGTTTGCGAAGCTTCCTAGTTTGAAATTATACAACTGAAAATGCTAGTCAGATAAACTGGTGCGTACGACTATATGAATACTTCGATAATTGGAAACGTGGGGAATCACATTTCCGTAGGAAAACACACTTTCATTCTTATACGTCGTGAAGCGGACGGGAAATAAGTAAGTCTGAGATTTAGCATTCAAATTATCGGAATCGCCATGATTTTCTTGTTCTACTAACAACTAACAGCACGAAATCTGATCCCCGAAGCCGAGCGGGGAATATGTCATCGCAAGCCCGCTCTTCCTCGTGTCGCGCGCCATCTGCAGCGTGCTTGCTTGCCTAACTACTTAATGTTTTCGGACCGGAGAATACTACACTAAACCCCGAAACTGGACACTGCGCGAATTCTTAACTGCGCGAATAGTAAAGTGCGCGAAAAGGACACTGCGCGAATTCTTAAGTGCGCGAAACGTTAAGTGAGCGAATCCTTAACTGCGCGAATAGTAAAGTGAGCGAAAAGGACATTGAGCGAAAGCATAGTGCGCGAAAAAGGACACTGAGCGAAAGTTTTCGCTCACTTTGCGTTTCGCGCACTTAAAAATTCGCTCACTTCACGTTTCGCGCACTTAAGGATTCGCGCACTTTCCATATTGCCAAAATACAGACAAACCTTACACACTCAAAAGTGATGAGATTTTAAAAAAAGACCTAGCACATCCACCCTTCCACATTTGCGCATTCTTAATTTTTAAACGTACAGTGTCACGAAACAACATCCTTGAAAAGCTTGGCAAACTAGAATTTGCATGAACTATGTCGTTTATAAATTAATTGAAGAAATAGAATTTGGATGAAATATAACCTTTATATTAATTGGAAAAATAGAACTTGCATGAACAATTACGTTTAAATTAATTGGAAAAAGACAAATTGGATGAAACATTACCTTAAAATTAAAAGGTGGAAATTCTTTTTAACCAAGCTTTCGAAGGATGTTGTTATGGAGCACTGTACGTTTATGAATACGAATGCACAAATGTGGAAGGGGAGATGAGCTTGGCCCTTTTTCAGATCTCATTACTTTTGAGTGTGTAAGGTTTGTCTGTATTTTTAAAAGTTTTTTTGTATGCGTTTTTACAACCTAACAACAAATTATATCTCCTCATTCAAGATTATCAAATACACATTTCAATAATATGTAGATCAATAATTTTGAAAATAATAATAAATGTATTATAAAACCACTCAACTGAACTTTAACCTGGGTTACTTAATTTTATTCACGATATTTTGGAGACTCCATCTCCTTCCTCAAGCATCGTCCATGCTCGATATGTTCTTTTGTGCAGAGCAACAAATGCGTTTATTATTGATTTAAATTATTATTGCAAATTTTTTTTTTAAGTTGACCGACCCTTTGCGATTTTTTCTGGGATTGAGTTGACCTTGATCATACCTACCTTCCAAACTATTCTAACGCCTTTTGTACGTAATCGCCTAACGAGTGTAAAACGAAGTATCCTCATTGATTGATTAAAAATTGTCCTTGCACTTAAAAAAACGAGTACATCTTTCGAGTATTATTTTTCTAAGGTAGGAAGAAGGGTTATGTGGAAACTCGTAACTCAAGAAAAAATAATGATTTACGTGGTGGTGCAGGTGCGGGTCGCGCGCGAGTGTGAAAATTTGTAAAAGTCATAAAAGTCGCATTTTTGGTACTATCCTTACCAATTTTATATCAGTGGGCCCAGTATTTTCATACACATTTTTATATACTATTTTAAGTTTTGATTTTTTTTTGGCACAAATGATAAAATGTTCCTATTTTTTATATAAACAATTTCATGTATCTTCAATAATCGAATAATTGTTATACGCGCATACCCTATAATAAAAAGTTTCTTATTAAAATTATAACATAGAAATAGATTTAAAAATTTTAAAAAGACATTTAAAAGTTTAAATATCATATTAATTTATATTAATTAAATTTTATCGCATCGCTGACTACTTAGGGAGTGCCAGGCACATTGAATAGAAATATAGAATCCACAGAATATAATAAATAAAATATAACAAAAGTCATGGGTTAAAATGTCAAAAACAGACAACTCATTTTGATTTTGTCTTTTCCAACAATACCAAATTATAATAACAAGAAACATGTATCAATGTTATATCTAACTAGGCCGCTTCGCTAACGCTGTTTCCAGTCGCGTTGATAGATGAGCTTTTATGGTTGATTATCGGTTTAAATATCACGAAAATATCGTATTAAAAATCGGGTACGACAAACATAAGTAATATTTGATATATTGTACCCAAAGACGTGGCAGGTCTAAGTTCAGAGATTTCAAAGGTCCCCTCAAATTTTCATCAAGATCGCATATGCCGTTTGCCCGGTAGAGCGCGAACAAACAGACAAAAATAAAAAATAACGAAAACACCCGAGATAAATTTTTTGGGGTTTCAGTGAAATTGAAATCTTCGCTTCGCTCATCCAATAATTGGTTTTGTTCCAGAAACCTAAGTTAAGAATTGTTATTCTATGAAAACTATGACACGATCAAAGATTTTTTGTGTGCATGTTCTTTCGATTTGTTTTGTGTTTTCTCCGGCGGTAACTACATCTTGCTGTTTGTTGCAGGTGTTCTCAGTCACCATCAGCGCCAACCTCGGTAAGTATCAGAGATGATAACTATTTAGATCTTGAGCCTGCTTACTTATGACGTTGTAAACGAGACAAAATTTTTTAGCTCGTGCGCCGGTGAGAAATTTGTGCAGTTACTATTTCATTTTGTTTGGCTGTGTTTAATGTGTGGCTTTGCGCAGGTACTAGTAAATTTTAGTTCGATATATTTAAAAACTCGCTTCAGCCTTCCCAAAGGAAAGGGCGCGTCCAGGGGGCCCCAAGTGGGCAAAGATGTCTTAACTGTAGTTAGCGGATTGCTGAAAAGTGCTCATTGCAAGAACACGCCAAGTAAAGAGAATTGTAAGTATTTGATCCAGCAATGCGAGGACCCTCAAGAAAGCGTAGACACAAAGAAACTATTCTGCCCATTTTTGGCGGAACATAATCTTACAGCGAGAAGGTAAAAATGAAGCTGAACATTTACAGATTGTAAACAATAATGACTTATGAAAGTGACAATAAATCCACTTATTCAGCCGAGACGACAATGATAATTTAATTATTATATCCTTCGTCTACCGATGTATCCTTTCTCCTGGGTCATTTCTATTTCCTGGCGTTGTAGTTTTGATTTGACAGTTTTGAAAACATTGATGGCTGTGAAGATTTAAATAATTGATTTCAAGCAAGCGGCGCACTCGTATTAAGAATGTATAGCACACAACTATAAACTATTAAGAAGTTCAGTTATCTTATATAGTCACCTCAGACGCATTACTTGTCTTCGCAAGATGCAATTTTTGTTGTTGTCCTTTCTAAATATCAGTTTTATAACTGAATAAAATAGACGTAAAATAAATAAATAAAAAGCCCAGTTCCCTATTAGGGAACTGGCCTTGGTTTCAAATATATCTTACACGTATTTCCATGGTTTTAAAAATATCCTACACGTATTTAGTAATTTTAAAAACATCGCAATTAAAATAAACTATAAAAAAAAAAATCGTGGATTCTATGCATGTTCAAAAATTCCCGGGTTTTGACTTCCCGCACAAAAACTTAAGTCCGCGCTTTTTGGTTGTGACGTTATGTGAGGTGAGGGGGGGAAGCTGATTGGCAGAACTGCCAGCTCGCCGCCTCGGCAAACCTCCCGATCACGTCCAAGCCCCCTGCAATGGGGCATGGCCGTTTTTTTTGGGCGAAGCCCGGGTTTAAATTTTTCCTCGCTCACAGTTAACGCTAATAAAAGCCGGAAGCATAAAAAACTTTACTGGTCGGTATTTGAGGTTATTGGTAGGGACATATTCAAATTTGGTAATGAAGGACAGTTCCCTATTGAATGAAACACGGACAACACTTTTAAAACAAGTTTCGTCGTCACTAACCTCAAAATGAGCCATCATATTTAAAAAATTGCCAACAACTTTTTAAGTTCACAATTGAATTTTGACTATTAATTTATTTTTAATATTGGTTGTACACACCTATATTTATAACCTAAATATATGGGAAAATAATTGTGCTCTGCTAGAACGTTTAATATTATGTAATGTATTTTGTTAGTTTGTACAAATACGAGTTATGTTCAAGTTTAGTATCGGTGGCCGTTAAAAATCAGGGCACGAATGTTATTTAAGAAAGTCGTCTCACATTTAGAACATATAAAATGGTGTAAAGAATACTAAAAAGTAACCGGTAAAATTGGTAATCTTGCACTGGAAAAGCTGTGCATAATAATTTTAATAAAGTGACATCGAGAGGTTATGTCCTGATCAAAATGTTTTTGTAAATTGTTGTCCTTTGTAAATCTGTTTTTTTAACTGAATAGGATAGACGTTAAAATAAATAAATACATTTGGAAAATATTTTTCGGTTACCTACATTATGTGTGTACCTCTTTTAATAAGCCAACTTTTTACGATAGTTTAAGAATCTGGCTGAAGTGACAGGACAAGTTTTAAATAAATTATCCTAAAGGATAAGAAATTTAAAAAATTTTTGAAAATTTTTGAAGCCCGGGGACATTTCCGCCAAACAGTGAGCAAAGGGTTGAAAAATTTTCTTGTCTTTATTGCAAGGGTATGTACAGTTAAAACAAAAATGTTACTACTGAAGCTATAAATTACAAAATGCTTTGAAGTATTTGTTTTGTTGGAATAATTTCATGAACTCCCTTTCCCCCCCCCCCCCGCCAACCGCAACCACGGTGTGAAATATTTGTGTTATACTGGTGGGGACCAGTATTGAAGGCTGGAATAAGCTAGGAACACAATGCAAGTTCTCTTCATGCTCGGCACGCCTACAACGTCGAGATTTGATTCTGAGGGATATATTTATTACTTTATTTAATTTAAATTATAAACCGTTTTGAAATTTTAATTCGTCAGGATGAGAGTCTTGTGCAGGCTGTAGATATGAAGTTTTTGAGAAGCATTGTAGGTAAGACTAGATGGGACCGAATACAGAATGAGGATATCCGAGATCAAAGTAGCGTGAGAATTTAATGAGAGAATTGAGAGAGAAAGAAATTTAAAAGGTGGTTCGGATATGTCAGAGAAGGAAAGAGCAAGGATTTACCGAGAAGGATGATGAGTTGGAAATTCCAGGTAGGAGGACCCAGGGGCAGACCACGGACAACAATGGCAAGAATAGTTGTGAGGAAAAAGGATGTAAGAACAGCGGGGAAGAGAGTGGAATGTGTGGAAGAAAGAGGAGTGGTGGCAGGACCAGGAAAGAAGATGGAGAGGCCTGTATTCAATGCCGACCCAACGAGAGTTGGGTACGTGGGCAACAGATAATGATGAGATGACTGAATCAATCAAGTTGATATATGATAAAATATAATAATTGTTGAAAATTATCCCAAATGTTTAAAAAGAGAAAATTACCAGAAAAGGGTTTACTCGGATAAGTTCATTATTAACCGCGCCGTTTCATCCAACACACACATAACAAAAAAACTTGTAGGAAATACGCCAAAAACCTTACACACTCAAAAGAAAAGGAGATCTCAAAAAAAGGGACAAGTCACTTACCCTCCACCATTTGGCGCAATTCTTAATATAAACAGTACAGTGGTTCTCATAAACATGCATCCGAAAGCTTGGCCAAAAATAGAATTTGACAATTATAATTTAAAGTAATAGTTCATCCTAGTTCTTTTTTTCTAATTAAATTTAAACGTAAAACAGGCAAAATTTTATTTGCCAAGTTCTTCGAGGCGATTGTCGCTGTTATGGGACACTGTACGTTTATGAATTAAAAAATGCGCAAAATGTGGAAGTGGTAGATGGAGGCTTGGTCCCTTTTTAGATCTCATTTCTTTGAGTGTGTAAGGTTTGGACTGTTATTTCTTAAAGTTTTGTTATGTGTGTGATCTCATACTTTTTCCAAAGTTCCATTGCAAAATTATTTGTTAAAAAAATGCAATAATTGTATCAAAGTTGATTTAAATTTCTATGGTATTAGCAATAACAATAGGATGTAAAAATATCTAGACCCGGGGTTTCATGTACACCCTGGGTATAGGTGGTATAACCATGGTATAAGGGACGGTATAAGGACTGGGAACCCACATCCAATTAAAACCTTCCCATGCAACAACAAAAGCACAACTAATGTTATTTTACACCTATTTCACTGCATCCACAGCCATGTAAATCAACAGATTATCAAAAGAATATTGAAAATTTGCACAGTTTTTGTTTAACGTTTTTATATTGTGAACAGGAGTTTTGCGTGAGATCATTGAAAGAAATGAAATGAATAGGTTGTATTATTTCCGTACATTTTTGTATAGCCTAGGTGGAAAAATCATACTATTGTTTATCTGCATTAGGCTTTTTAGTAATCAAAACTGGTTATTTGTGCGGTAAATGTGTGTCAGAACAAGGTTGTGTTAGCCTAGGGTTGGCTAAGAAAGGCCTAGGGCTTGTCAAACATGTAATGTTAGTATTAATTTTATCTAGTCCTATAGCCTAATGTGACTTTTGACCTACACTGTTGCATTATAAATAATTTTCTACATCTGGGCCTAGGCCAGGGGACGGTTTTTGATTTGTTTTATGAGAGTATAATGACAAACTTTTCTCGTTTCCACACATAGAAGCAAAATTTTAAAATGTCCGCCATTTGTTTACTTTCGCACTTTCCCGCCTAACTCTTCTTGTTACCGTCAAAAAAGTGTCAAGTAATATAGTTACTTGTTGATTGTATGCCTAGTGTATAAGGCTTATTTTAAAACCTTTATTTGGAAGCCTTCCAGCAAACTTTTTCAACTTTTCTTTCAAAAAAAAAGACTATATATATTACTTAACCTTAATGTCCATGTAAAATATGAACATTGTAGCCCCCCAACTCCGTCTGGTAGAATCGCTGGGCCGAATTTAAATGACGAATTAGATGTAGAAGCAGTAGTTTGCAGTAGCAAATAAGCTAACATCCCTTTAAGTGATTTTGAGCATGTTTCAAGCCATTTTTCACCAAGAAGGAATGGTCGTACCCCAATAAATTTGGCATGTGTGTCAGGTACCTAAATCCTCTCAACTTGATAGTTTTCAATTTCACATCACGTTACATGACGCTAGGTAACACCTCGAAATCACCCCAACTCTTCTTGCTGTATAAGGTGCTGGAAGTGGTTGTAGCGCGCCACGGCTTGGCTGCGGGCCCTAACGGGCACCTAGATAAGTAATTAATAATTTTAATTTTTAATTTTAATGATACTTTAAATATACTCCCACATTAAAAAAATTATTTTTACAATTTCTTGTAGCAATTATTGGATGAGCGAAGCGAAGACTTAAATTTTGGGACTTGGTGTTTTTTTGTTTTTTTTTTACTTAAGTTCCCCCAAAAAAAAAAAAAAAACCCTCGGGTGTTTTGTTTTTGTTAGTTTTTTTTTCTGGTTTGTTCGCCTCTACCGGGCAAACGGCATATGCGATCTTGATAAAAAATTTGAGGGGGACCTTCGGAATTTCTGAACTTAGAGTTTGTATTGTTTTGGGTACAATCAAAGAAATATTTCTCATAAATATCGTACTTTTATGATTTTTTTCGATTTTTTAGTGCGATATTTTCTTGATATTTGGTAAACGGCTACTCCGATATTGATGAAACTATATAGGAAACGTTTAAAATCACTGAAAATCATATATGTTATGATTTTAGAGACATTTGAAAAAATATTTCTTTTTAGAAATCGTACTTTTAAGATTTTTTCTCCCGTTTTTAATTACGATATTTTCGTGATATTTGGGCCGATTTTGACCAAAGGGTGGGGGCCTACAACGTTCATATTTACATTGACATAAAGATTATGGGATGTAGTGCCTTTTGAAAGGAAAAGTTGAAAAAGTTGGTCAAATTCATAGAAATAAGGGTTTTTAAATTTAAACCCTTTTTACAGGTGTACAATGAACAAGTAATATCAAGTCACTATAGAAAAAGTAAGGAGATTCCACATAAAAACGTAATCATTGCACAGAAATATTCCATAAAAAAGCTCATCCATCAACACGACTGGAAAAAGCGTTCGCAAAGCGGCCCAGTACCGTACATTGTTCAAATAAATTAAACCATGATTGAATATGCATTTTAAATCTAATTAAGCGAGCGAAGCGAGCGTTTCCATTTGACTCTGCCGGAAAAATTTGTCACTCTTTTTTTTTTTTTTTTTTTGTATGTCTCGCCATAACGTTATTTATTATTATTATTATTTATTTTCAATATGTCTGGATTACAAATACGTACATATTGCTGGTGGCAAGAGTAGAGCAAGGCCCCATAACACAATGTGCCTTGCCACCAGGAGGCTCGGATCGAGTTGAAATTTTGACCATCCGAAAGCTTTGTTCTCGATTGAATGCCATTAGTTTTGTGGCAAAATCGTTCAAAAAGTTAAAAAGTTACATTAAAGTTAATCGAAAGTTTTTTTTTCAAACTAACCGGCGACAAAATCGGAGATAGCCAAATCATTTAGGGAATGGGCCGTCCGGGCACGAATATGTTAATTTTAGTTTGATCCGATAAGTAGTGTAGATGGAAATTACATTTTTAACAAAAGTAACGTTGCCATGGCAACGGAAACGACGCGCGAAGTTTCTAATGCACTGCCACCCAGAAGTAATCCAAATACTTTCGAGGAAGCAGTCTATATTTGTCACCAAAGAGTTTAAATATTTTTCCCAATGAGTCAAGGTTTCCCTTAGATGGCGGTGGATTTTTTTCCCCAAAAGTAAAGATTTACATACGGGTTTACCCAAATACCTTGGCAATAATAAATAATATCGGAAACATGGGCCCTGTGGGGCAGCGGAAACGTCGCAAATTTTTAAAATTTAAAAAAAATGTGCATTGTGGGTCTAGCTATAGCACGGCTCGCTTATCAACGCGTTAACTGAGCGTTTCCTAGTTATTATGAGTTTTCACTCCAATTAAAAATTAACTTAAAACAACGCTATTGATATGGGTATCAACAAAAGCGTATTGAAACATCCGGTTAGTTCACTTAATCGTAACATTTAAAATATTTGAAGATAATTTGGTATACACGATACACTGACAGATGTAGCTCGAGGTAAAAGCACGAGATCCCAGGGCCGGACAGCCCCCATCGGCAATCTGGCCGAAAGTTTTTTAAAAAATCTATTGTCGTTACTATGAATGTTTAAAAGGGGGTGATTACTTTCCAACAGCCAGTCATCATTCCCTTCACCACTTTCATTACGCCAAAACACCTTGTTCGACTCCTGAAGTGGTGAATGCCATTGCCCCAGAAGGGTTGCTGAATATAAATTAAAATTTAAATACATATAATACATTAGTAAGCATAAGCCCTAGCATCCCCATTTGTAAAAAAAAACTATTAGTTTATTAGTATTTGTGTTTGTATTTGTGATAACTATTACCATACAAAAATGCAAAAACTTGCAAAAAAGGGGCCAAGCCGAAAACGAGGAAGTTACAAGTAAGTAAGTAAGTAAGTAAGTTTTATTTCCAGACACATAGCATATTACATTATAATTATAATTAACACTTTGTGATGACCTCTAAGATTATATTGTTTGGGACAAGTCGCGCAAGCGCGGCTTGAAGCCGCTACGCGGAGGGCGTGGAAAACCTCGTACTCGGAATACCTCGTAACAAAAA
>JAMZAV010016159.1:0-10128 GCA_024449915.1 Sweltsa coloradensis | reverse complement strand
AAACACGGAAATTCACACTACGATAATCGCTGTCTCAAACTATTCACTGTTCACCTGTGACGGTTCATACTAATCGCTGTTCATATATCACTGTTCACCTGTGACGGTTCATACTAATCGCTGTCTCATACTATTCACTGTTCACCTGTGACCGTCCATACTAATCGCTGTTTCATACTATTCACTGTTCACCTGTGACGGTTCTTACTAATCGCTGTCTCATACTATTCACTGTTCACCTGTGACGGTTCATACTAATCGCTGTCTCAAAACTATTCACTGTTCACCTGTGACGGTTCATACTAATGGACTGGAACTGGACTTGAGTCCAAATCAGAAGTAAAAACACTTCTTACTTCGACTGGAATCGAACCCTGGATCTTCTGCATTGAAAGCAGAGATGCTAACCACAAGAGCAACGAGCCACACCTTTTCTCAAGCATGCTCGTGCAGTGCAGTTAAATATAAAATTATATAACGTCTCAAACTCAATAAAAAGTTTATAACACAATACAAACTAAAAACTAAAAAGTAAAAGTAATTAGGCCAATTTGACAGGCGTTTGGCAGGTGGAGCTTCAGGTGGCTTCTTTCTTCTATCCACTCTAGCCGGAGGAAGAAACTGCATTTTCAGAGGCAAATATCGGAACCACATGGCTATCACGTAGCACCAGTTTCTAGGTGGCTGCCAGTCTCTTTGCATCATCTTGTATGTTCAAGTTTCTCAGGCATCAGTTTCTCAATTTTTACGGCTTCTTTAACAATGGTATACTTCTAAAACCTGTCAAATAAGATCTTATATTGACGTTTAGAGGAAAAAATTGCGATGTCGCTGAATTTTTGCAGAGACCTTCCTTTTATAATACTAATCAACATACTAAAACTCCCCTACAATCGGACTGGAGCTTCGGCCGCCATATTGGAAAATGGCGGCCAAAAAGTGTTTGTTATCGAATATCTCCAAATTGGTTGGTGAAAGACAAAATGTATAAATCGCAAAAATATTACCCATTCAATTCCTTACAAAACAGGTGTCTTCTATAGTTTTGGTAGGGGCAAAGGTTACGTCACAAAATCGTGGTTTATATGTTGCTTATTGGAATACCAGCCAATTTCCTAATTATCATTCCCAGCTTCAAACAATGCCCGGTAAATCCGTAAGAAATAGAGTTAAATCCAAAAATACTTTTGTACGGGGTTCATGAAAGCTTCCATTAGTATTTTTAAAAATCAGGTCTGCAAAATCGGATTTGCATTTACCCAGAATTTAGGTTTTTCCATTGTTGGTATTTCCTCAAAAATGCCATTTTTGACTGTTCATTATTAAGCACTAAATAGCATTGGAGGAAAAATTCTTTCTACGCACATTGAAATGACTTAAATAATGATCCGATTACAACCAAAGTTTAAATCCAATATGGCTGCTAATTCCTAATATCCATAAAATCAAAGTGAATGATGTAACAAAAAGAGTGTAAAAACAGCACAAAAACAGTATTCATATTGTGAATATTAGGAATTAGCAGCCATATTGGATTTAAATTTTGGTTATAATCGGATCATTATTTAAGTCATTTCAATGTGTGTAGAAAGAATTTTTCCTCCATTGCTATTTAGTGCTTAATAATGGACAGTCAAATATGGCATTTTTTGAGGAAATGCCAACAATGGAAAAACCCAAATTCCGAGTAAATGCAAAATCCGATTTCGCAGACCTGATTTTTTTAAATACTAATGGAAGCTTTCATGAACCCCGTACAAAAGTCCTTTTGGATTTAAATCGATTTCTTACGGATTTACCGGGCATTGTTTGAAGCTGGGCGTGAAAATTAGGCAATTAGCTGGTATTACAATACGCAACATATAAACCACGATTTTGTGACGTAACCTTTGCCCCTACCAAAACTATAGAAGACACCTGTTTTGTAGGGAATTAAATGGGGAATATTTTTGCGATTGATACATTTTGTCTATCTCCAACCAATTTGGAGATATTCGATAACAAACACTTTTCGGCCGCCATTTTCCAATATGGCGGCCGAAGCTCCAGTCTGATTGTAGGGGAGTTTTAGTATGTTGATAATTATCGATTACGGAAGGGCTCTGCAAAAATTCAGCGACATCGCAATTATTTCCTCCAAAAATTCTTATTTGACAGGATTCTCTGGCAACAGTTTTTGCGTTCTCGAAATCTATCCAGAGCTCATTATCAAAAGAGTGCTGGAAAAGAGATCTGTACTATCTGAAAAGATATGTGACGCAATGCTGACCAGTTGCAGTGACTTGTTTTGTCTTTTATATTCTTTGTTATTGTCTTGCTTGTTTAATTTATGTTTTTTACTTCGTTACCTTGATAAATGGGGTAGGGAGATCTGCCCGAAACGTTGATAATTCAACTTATTATAACTCAGAAACTCAAAAGAATTGATTATGTCACATAATATCCGAGAAAATCTACGTAAAACATATATATATATATATATATATAATATACCCTAAGGTTTTTAAGCATAAGCCCGCTTTAAGGACATAGTTATTGATTCATAGCAGTTTACGACAACTGCTATGAATCATATATATATATAAGCTTATAAATAACTTACGCCTACGGGAGTGTTTCCCGATTAATGAAACTGATATATATATGTTAGTACTTAGTACTTTAGACAGAAATTAAAAAAGTGACTACACCGGGGTATATATGCAATATGGGCAATATGACCTAACCGGTTGAAAAGCCCTAGTTTCTCACGTCGTCGTCGTCCCAGTGTAGTCACTTTTTTTAATTTCTGTCGACTAACATAACAGCGTCATAGTCGCCTACTATAAAGCCAAGGTAATATATATATATATATATATATGTGTGTTTAACCTTGGTTTTATAGTAGGCGACTATGACGCAGATATGTTAGTAGGCCTACTTTAGACAGAAATTCAAAAAGTGACTACACCGGGACGACGACGACGTGAGAAACTAGGGCTCTTCAACCGGTTAGGTCATATTGCGCCACCTGTGAATGAAAGTTGCCGAGATGAGTTAATGCACGTATGTTTGATGATTAGATTGTTTTCCAAGTGTAAATAACAAAATTAATTGATGATGATGATAAAAGTAATAGCAAAATAAAAGTAATGTATGTGAATGGATTTTTTTTTTAAGAAAGAAAATTTATTTCTTTAAGAAAAATTAATTCACATTTAATGTGTATGATGTGAATTAAATTTTGTTAAATAGATTACTATGGATGAGAAATTTAGAAAGTTTGTCGCCGTTATCATATGATATAAGTTCTTCATATGATTGGGAAAGATTAAATTGCGTGCGCAGGCATCATATTTGGTACATTCTGCTATAGCATATGATGTACGGTTAAAGGTTCATCACATGTTTCACATATGGGAATAACCTTTTCTCTGGTTAAGTCATATCGGGAGCATCCCAACTGACCGTATTCTCAACTGGCCGTAGTCTCAATTGACCGTAGATTTAACGGCCGAGTCTCGACTGACCGTAGTCTCAACTGACCGTCCTTTTTAGGAGAATCTCAATTGACCGTATTCTCAATTGACCGTCTTCCCGATTGACCATCTTCTCGATTGGCCGTATTCTTAACTGACCAACTTTTATGAGGAAGCCCAATTGGCCGAGTCTCAATTGACCGTCTTCTCGATTGACCGTAGTCTCAACTGACCGTCTTTTAAGTACCGCCTTCGAAGGCTGGACACGGATATGATTGGTTGATGTCATTAGCCATACCCAGCGTGGCATTTCCATAGCCTCAATAGCCGCCGTCTCAATTGACCGTCTTTTGAAGGGTGGACAGGGGCACATATATGATTCGCTTATGTCAATAGCCATATCGTCGTTACCATAGAGCCCTAATTGCCTTGTCAAGATACACTGTAAAATTACAATACATGTAGTTGCGCGCGGCACCCGAGACCGTTATCATGAAAATCAATGCATTATTTTTCACACTAAAAGTCATTAAAGCAAATCATAAACCTGTGAAAAGGTGATACAAACATAAAAGGACGGTATGTACCCAAAGTTAGGTCAATGACCCATCAGGCGTACGTTTAAATGACTACATTTACATATATATAGATTTATCTAGGTTGTAGACCATAGGACACACACATAACAAAAACTTGTAGAAATACAGCCAAACCTTACACACTCAAAAGGAATGAGATTAAAAAAAGGGCCAAGCTCATCTACCCTTCCACATTTGCGCATTCTTAACTCATAAACGTACAGTGTCCCATAACAGCATCCTCGAAAAGCTTGGCAAAATAGAATTTGCGATTATTAATTTAAACGTAATAGTTTATCCAAGTTCTTTTTTTCTAATTAATTTAAACGTAAACATGCAAATTCTATTTTGCCAAGCTTTTCGAGGATGCTGTTATGGGACACTGTACGTTTATGAATTAAGAATGCGCAAATGTGGAAGGGTAGATGAGCTTGGCCCTTTTTTAAATCTCATTCCTTTTGAGTGTGTAAGGTTTGGCTGTATTTCTACAAGTTTTTGTTATGTGTGTGATCTCATTACTTTTTCAAGTTCCATTACAAAATTATTTGTTAAAATATAATATTTTTATCAAAGTTGATTTAATTTTTATGGTATTAGCAATAACAATAGGATGTAAAATATCTAGGCCCGGATTCATGTACATCCTGGGTATAGGTGGTATAACCATGGTATAACGACGGTATAAGGACTGGTTAACTCTAGGCAACTCACATCCAATTAAAACTTTCCCATGTAACAACAAACGCACAACTAATGTTATTTTACACCTATTTCACTGCATCCACAGCCATGTAAATCATCAGATAATCAAAAGAATATTGAAAATTTTCACCATCTTTTGTTTTACATTTTCATTAAAAGCGACAGGAGATTGCGTGAGTTTATTAGACGAGTGAGCGCAGCGAACGTAGTCTACAACGCTACTCGATCGGTCCTTGGTCGTGATTAATGTCTGTTAAATGTTAAATGTTAAATGTATGTTAAATGTCTGTCTGTCCGGTCCCATACGGCCGAACGGCCAAATAGACTGAGCTGAAATTTCAAACAGACATCCGTGACCAGGTAACTGAGAACTGCTAACAAAATGAGCACAATCTGTTGTGATTTAAACCTGCAAGAAATAAAAAAACTGGAAAATACGTTGAAATGCATATAGGAATTATTTTAACGACAATGATTTTCATTTTGAAATAATATTTTTTGTTTGTTATTTACCTGGCTGTGAAATGCCGTGTCCAAGGTTAATCGAATGTTGGACGTCAAGGTACCCCCAAATTCAGCTCGTAGATTGAGTAAACCTTGCAATATTTTCACGTATTTCGTACTGGCTATGTTTTCCATAGTATTGTCACAGATGATGGACTACACTGCGTTATATGCATTTCAAAACATGTTAAATAATTTAAAAATACAATCCAGAAATTACAAAATCTTTCCCGAGCATTGAACCCACGTCTCCCACATTTCGGCTATAAGGGCGCTTTAGCCAACTTGACTAGGAACACACCAAAGTCGTTGTTAGACGAGTGAGCGAGTCATGTGTTGAGTACACGGCAACATTTGCATTTAAGTTTGATAATTATATAGGTATAAATAATAGGGTTTTAAGTTTAGGCAAATGGTAATATTTAAAAACGTGGTGGGTGGAACTCAAATACAGCAACGTCCTCGTCGTGAGTTCCGGATACTGGAAATTTTATAATATGTTTATATCATTTCTTGCTAATAGCTGTACGAATGGGTCAAACAAATCCAATATACAATCTTGATTATGCATTATGCAATATGGCGCATTATGGCATTTCGTTTTACGTGTCGTTACACCGACTAAACTTAAATTCCTATCATTTATACGCAATATCTATCAACTCAAATGCAAACATCGGCCCATAAGCATGGAAGATTTTAACTCCCCGAAATTGGATGCGAGCTCTGGCGTTCGTTTCGGGGACCTATCCTCCTTGCCTTGACCACCACCCCAACGACGACGGCCAAGACAACACGAAAATGATCAAAAACAATGTCGACCATGATATGAGAACCCCCCTTTCCTCCCCCTACCCGTGGCTGGTTCTGACCAGCACGGGACTTTCCTCCCACATCCCCTAGGCTAGAGTGGCGCATTAGGACTTAACGGTTAGCCTTAGATAGGGGAGGAAAAGAAATGTTACCGGGTACTCAACACATGGCTCACTCACTCGTCCAACAACGACTTTGGCGTTTCCCTAGTTAAAAAAAAAGAAAAGGCTTATTATTGCCGTAAATTTTGGAATAGCCTAGGACTATCATACCATTGTTTATCTGCATTAGGCTTTTAGTAATCAAAACCGGTTATTTGTGCTGAAAGTGTGTCAGAAAAAGGTTGTGCTGGCCTAGGGTTGGCTAAGAAAGGCCTAGGGCTTGTCAAACATGTAATGTAAGTACTTATTTTATCTAGTCCATAGCCTAATGGAACTTTAGACCTACACTGTTGTATTATAAATAATTTTCTACATCTGGGCCTAGGCCAGGGACGGTTTCTGATTTGTTTTATGAGAGTATAATGACACCTTTTCTCGTTCCACACAAAGAAGAAAAATTTAAAATGTCCGCTATTTGTTTACGTATCGCACTTTCCCGCCTAACTCTGCTTGTACCGTCAACAAGTGTCAAGTAACTATAGTTACTTGTTGATTGTATGCCTAGTGTATAAGGCTTATTTTAAAACCTTTATTTGGAAGCCTTCCAGCAAACTTTTTCAACTTTTTTTTCAAAAGAGACTATATTACTATAACCTTAATGTCCATGTAAAATATGAACATTGTAGCCCCACCCGTCTGGTCAGAATCGCGGGCCGATTGAAACTGACGAATTAGATGTTAGCAGTAGCAGTAGCAGTAGCAGTAGCAGTACAGTAGCAGTCATACATAGCTCCACTTAAAGTGATTTTGAGCATGTTTCAAGCCATTTTTTCACCAAGAAGGAATAATCGTACCCCAATAAAATTTGGCATGTGTTGTCAGGTACCTAAATCCCCTCGATTGTGATAGTTTTCAAGTTCACATCACGTTACATGACGGCTGGGTAACACCTCGAAATCACACCAACTCTGCTTGGTGTATAAGGTGCTTGAGTGTGTAGCGCACCGCGGCTTGGCTGCGGCGCCCTAACGGGCACCTAGATTACAAATAATCGAAATATTGTACCAAAATAAAAATAAATAAATATATTTCTGGCGCGCTACTATACCGGCACCAGAGTATAAGGTACATCTCAATATTTACCATTTTCATTAACACAAAAATGTAATCTAATTGTCAATAAAACATTAATTAGCAGCCCGTAATTGTTAAGCTTCGCAAACGCTTTTTCAGGCGCGTTGTTGGATGAGCGTAATTTAAAAAAAAACGAAAAAAAGTAAAATTGCGATTTTCACGAGAAATAATTTTTCGATTACGCTCAAATTTCAGACGAATATATTAATTCATAAAATTAAAGTTTTGTGAAAAAATCATTACAATCGGATAAAGCATGTAGGTGTTATAAGTCGAAGAAATTTAAAAAATCGAAAGAAATCGTAAAATTGCGATTATCACAAGAATTATTTTTTTGATTGCACTCAAATTTCACACGAATATATAAATTTATAAAATTAGGTTCTGTGAAAAAATCATTACAATCGAATAAAGCATGTAGGTGTTATAAGCAGAAGAAATTTTAAAAATCGAAAAAAAAATCGCAAAATTGCGATTTTCATGAGAAATAATATTTTGGTTACGCTCAAATTTCACACGTATATATTAATTTATAAAATAAAGGATCTGTGCAAAAATCATTACAATCAGATAAAGCATGTAGGTTTAATAAGTCGAAGAATTGTTTTAAAAATCAAAACAAAATCGCAAAATTGCGATTTTAATGAGAAATAATTTTTCGATTGCGCTCAAAAACGTGGCAATTCTAAGTTCAGAGATTTTGAAGGCCTCCAGAAATTTTATCGCAATTGGAGTATCGGTTTAGCCGGAACCGTGTTAACAGACACACAAAAATACAAACAGAAAAAAAAACATTCCGGATTTTTTTCTCCATAGTGGTAGAATGGAATCTTCGTTTCGCTCGCTACGCTCATCCAATTGTTTGGGCTAGACGTCACATTTATGCAAACTAGCGCTGACCAAGACGGTGGGCTATGATGGGTGAAATGTGTATGATCATGAAATTACTGTTAAAACGTGCTGAATGATTACAGCAAAAAATATTAAATATAGTGCTGTTAAAATACATCTCTAGTACAGTAGGTCGTAAAACAAAGTATACAAGTGCTGTAAAAGTTCAAATCAAAAATAAATTGTTCAAGAACACATAGGGCCTACTGGAACTTGCCGTTAATCTAACAGCATTTTATATGCTTTAAAATTACGTTCATTGGCCACATTTATTTATTTTATTTATTAGGCATGACTTCGATAAGCCCGGGTAGCCAAGAATGTGGTGGGAATCTCCCACATCCTACCCGACTAAATTGGAAATAGGCCCCGATATTGATTGATTTATTTAAAGTCTATCCTTTTCAGTTAAACACTGATTTACAATGGAGGACAACTAAGTAAATCGAAATTCATGAAAAAAACTATTAAATCAAGTTTGAAATAGTACTAACATTACAACAACAATGCATTAAAGACGATAATTTTGGAAAACATAAGATTTGCTGTAAATAAACAGCATGTTGTTCCCTACAGAAGGACCGTGAAAGACATAACATTTTCAGCCAAAAAATTCATCTAAAGTATATATTATCTAGATTTCATTTGTCGGAAATCACTCCACTCCAGTGAGGGCGAATGATTTCTATAACATCTGGCATAGTGTGATTTCTATAACATCTGGCATAGTGTCCGCCATCATAAAATATTATTACTTAAAATATTGTCACTCTTAGACCCTACTGGTTGGTACATTCGAAAAATAATATGTTGAACCATCTATTCAGTCACATATATATTTCAAAATTATACTTGGCGACCCATCCCTCACAGCTTAGTGTATAAAATGTTGTACCGAAAGTCAGTAAGTAGGCCTATTACTCTGATGGTAATAATATGTGGAAGGAATACCTTTACATTTATATGCAAAAAGGCCACGTCTCTTGGTCCGAGATCATATTGAAAGGCAGTAGCGTAAGTAGGAATTATTTCGGGGGAGGGGAGTTATTATCAGTGATTTTAATCGTTAAATAATTTATAGGTATACGCTCTTACCTGGGAAAAGTACATACTTTTGTACAATTGGGGTACCTGGGGGGAAGCCCCCCAGATACTGCTGGTCTGGAGCGCATGGCGCCAGATATTTTATGATTTATAACTTGAAATTAGTGGCTTTTACAGATTTTATAGAGTGCTATAATTTAGAGCTTTAATGATTAGAAAACATCATTTCGCGTCCTCGAGTCTTGAGACCGCTACCCTGCTTCAAGTATCCTTATCCTCCTTTTGCCTTCCAATTTGTCTAACTTTATAAATCTGTAATCACTGTGTCAGGCTACAGAGGGCCACACTTGCCCTGCATTAGCCTTCCTGCCCTATGGGCAGGTAAAATTCAATTAAAATAAATAAATGTGTCAGCAGATAATTTGTAATTTTCTTTATTTTATATTAACATCGATGTAAACTAAGCTGAACTAAGCACCTTCGTGAAAATAAGAGCTGTCTACAAATTTATTACGAATTTCGGTGTGCTTTATAACAGATGTATGTGTAGTGAATTAAGTCTTACATGTATTGCATTATACATATACATTGGTGTGGAGGAAGTTTCGCGGGGGGTGGGGGGGGGGGTCTAAACGCCCTAACCCTCCCCCTAATTACGCCACTGAAGAAAGGCAACGAAGGGATGCCTGCAACCCGCAATACATAAGGTCCATTAAGTTGTAACCACCCATTACAGCACAAACGATGGAACCAATTGCATTCGTTAGTGCTACGTTTGTGCTGGTTTGTGCCGCAAACCGCATCGTTTGTGCTGGTCCCGTTAAAAAGTTACAGGCACTTGAAAGTGGGTGGTTACAACTTAATGCCTAACCACCCATTCTTTACAGGCATTTGACTTTGGGG
>JAMZAV010016158.1:0-10610 GCA_024449915.1 Sweltsa coloradensis | reverse complement strand
TACGAAAACTCCCTAAAACGAACGAAGTGTACTTGTTTTGCTGGGCTTAGACTGAGTTCTCGTGGTGAGGGACGCTAAGGAAGGAAGAAGCAAGACAAAAAAACAGAGCTCGAAAACAATGCCCCTGAATATGAACTCGCTAGTTCTGTGTGAGCTACATCGTGTTACGTACGCTGTGTAGGCGCGCAAACTACAGCTGAAGGCTTTGTTATTCTTTTACGCTGCAAGGGCAAATTATCACGGCAAAAAAGGCAAAACGTATGGGCTTAATAATTATTTTACGAAGAAAACTACCCTGCAAAAAAGACTATACTAAAGGGTTGACGATGATGGTTAACTAGCCTGTAAAAAAAAATGCACTGGGCTGATCATTGTTTTACGCTGGGCGCGTTTGGGGGGGGGGGGGGCAAGTCTGGCAGTCTCTGCACCTGAAAGGGAGCTGTTCGTAATCTACGCGTTGCAAAGTGGCATTTTGTTTAGAAACAAAACATACGTTCTCAAGAACAAGTGTAGAGCAATTTTAAATTCATTATCGATACCGGTAATCTAAAGAAACATATCTTGTGCTTGAAGCAAGTAGACATGTTAAAGGCTATTGTACCACCACTCTGACCGATAATTTGAAAGTCGAAGAAACATGTCTGAAAAGTTTGCTCAATGAAAGAAGGCCTTTAAAATAACAGAAAAAAAAATTGTGAATTTTAATGGGCGGGACAGAACCTCACTTTTGGAAATTATATTTAGATTTTTGGACAAAAGTGTAATATACAAATATAGTTCAAAATTAAATTTTGAGAATCGGTTTTCTGGACATAGTTTCTAAACACCTTTAGCTATAACTTTACTATAGCTAAAATAGTTTTCTGAAAATAACAGTTGGTGTAAGAATTTTTTTGTCAAACGGTACAAAACTGGAATTTGTACCGCTTTAAAAAAATGTATCACAATGGTACGGGGGAAAAACTCTATCCAAGGTTTGAAACTTCCAGAAAACCAGACAAAATTTTAATAAACAATTTATATTCATGGAAATTACATAAAAGGCAAATAGCTTGTAACACATTTTTTTTCTGTGGTTTTTTGTTTTCTGTGTTATGAGAGGCTTTTAATATATGGGAGCGGAAAAATTTAATATTATTATTGTAGTTTGCATAGGGGCCTATAGGCCAAAATTAAAAAGGACACACTTAAAGAGATATTAAAGGGATTAAATGAAAATAAAGATTGCTATAGCCAAATTCCCAATTTAAAAATAAATATAAACCAATATTGAAAACATAGCCAGGCTATTTTGAGTTGTAAAATGAGTTTAGATGAATAACAATATTGAAGCTTGGAACTGTATGTATTTTAAAAATATAGGGCTTATTATAAAAAATTAAATATTAGTATGAAAATGTTTTAAAAACTAGGAAAACGCTAAAGTCCACCGCTTTTATGTAAGTATTTAGTTTGCGTAGGACCACTTTTAAGCTGCAACAGACTGACAGCAAGGCGAGGCTCACTGCTGTGTGCGTGCGTAGCAGTCAAAAGATGCGGGGCGGCGAGGTCATATCGAAGCTGCACGCAAGTTGTACGATATTCATTAGAAATATTTATTCAATTGCCTCAAGAATCATATCATATCTAACTTTAGTGATTTCAAACGTTCCCACAAAGTTTCATCAAGATCGGAGTAGCCGTTTGCCCGGACACGGACCAAATATCACGAAAATATTGCACTTAAAATTGGGGAAAATAGTAAAAGTACGATATTAATTACAAATATTTATTCGATTAACGCCCAAATCATATCATATCTAACTTTAGTGATTTCAAACGTTCCCATAAAGTTTCATCAAAATCGGAGTAGCCGTTTGCCCGGCCGCGGACCAAATATCAAGAAAATATCGCATTACAAATTGAAAAAAATCGTAAAAGTACGATATTCATGAGAAATAATTCTTCGAATGTACCCAAAAACATGGCAGGTCTAAGTTCAGAGATTTTGAAGGTCCCCTTCAATTCAATCTTCAATCAAGATCGCATATGCCGTTTGCCCGGAATCGTGCAAACAAACAGACAGGAAAAAAAAACATTGGAGCTAAATTTTTTGAGGGGTCAGTGAAATTGAAGTCTTCGCTTCGCTCATCCAATAATTTCTAACAAATAATAAAAGGGACAAGTGTTGCCAGTGTTGACCAAGTGGTGTGAAACTAGTTGTGTGGTATGGAGTGTCTGACAAGAATCAGTTTGTTCCCCAGGGTCCGACAAGGTATCGTCGTCCTCCTACCTCAAACTCGAACCACCGTCACCATCAGCTGCGTAACACGTTCCCGCCAGTCTTGGGTCCGGGCTGCGTCTTGACGGTGTATCGACGTGTGGCTTCCAGGTTAGCTACATCAACCTTGGCGGAAGTCGAGTTTTGAAGGAGGTATCTTGGTTTCCAGACGGAATTCTGGAACAAGGAATTAAAGAAGTTGTAGTTTAAAGTTTATATTTCATTGAACAAACACGATAGTCAATTGCTATTTTTTTTATTTTTTTTACAAAAATATAAAAACCGATTTGACTTTTTTTTTTTACAAAAAGATGGAATTGAACAGAGAGAAATACTTTCTTATATTTTGAGTCAAGTTATGCCCCAGGTTAAAAAACACGTTCCTTATAGGCAGTGGCGTCGGAACAGGGGGGGGGCAAGGGGGGCATTGCCCCCCCTAACTTTCATGCCATGGGGGCATAGGGGGGCAGATTTTAGAGTTGAAAAATAAAGATTTCTACTCTATTTTTTGGGAAAGCAACGTCGGATGACCCTGTCAACAATTCATTTACAGGAAGAAACAACCCAAAAATAGCAGGAATGTTAGGTTGGCTGACGTACCCCCTGAACCGTCTCTATCCGACTATCTTTATAACCAGCCACCCGTCTTGTATTGTGTGCCGGTCACTCACTTCAGTGAGAGTGTATACGTGACTCGGACACACGTCTAATCCAAACATCCCTTTGAATGATTTGCTAGAGTTATTGGTAGACGCAAGTTTGGCTTTGGTTCGCTCGTGTCGCATCGTTATGCGTTCACTGTTCAGTCATCTTTGGAGTGGTGTATTGACTGTGATTATAGCGAAGTGGCAAGTGGGAAGATTATTCCTTTTATAGTGTAAGTAGTGTAGTGTGAAGAGTAAAGTGCAAGTGTGTGTGTAGTGTTTCGTGTTAATTGGTGTTATAAATAAATAAATAAATTGTATTTAGAGTCTACCCACTCAGTTATATAACTTTAAATTTAAGGCTATTCCACCGCGTTTTTCTATTTTCCAAACTAAGTCAAAATATAGTGAATGGCTTTGAAACATGGCTATTTTAGAAAATCAAAAATATTTTTTCCAAATTTTTCTGATCCGGTACACGGCCAATATAGCCACCTCAAAATAATTTCAAACTTCAATTCGCCAGGGCACACCATTCAACGTACGGTGTTGTGCTTTTGTGACATTAATTTTTAACTGTTTTTCTATGGACTGACTGAGAGAAAACAGATTTATTTTAACAATTGTCTTTCCAGCGAATTTTTCGTTTGGCGGTATTTTTTACCGATTTGTACCGCCAAACGAAAAAATTCGCAGGAAAGACAATTGTTAAAATAAATCTGTTTTCTCTCAGTCAGTCCAAAGAAAAACAGTTGAAAATTAATGTCACAAAGCACAAACCCTACGTTGAATGGTGTGCCCTGGCGAATTGAAGTTTGAAATTATTTTGAGGTGGCTATATGGCCGTGTACCGGATCAGAAAAATTTGGAAAAAATATTTTTGATTTCTAAAATAGCCATGTTTCAAAGCCATTCACTTTATTTTGACTTAGTAGCATATTTTGGAAAATAGAAAAACGCCGTGGAATAGCCTTAAATTAAATTGATATTGTTATTTTAAATATGAAACGTACTAAACAGCCTTCAGTTAGTATTTTTTTTGTAAAGAAGAGGGCAAAACAATTATATGTTTGCATGTATGCTTCGTCATTATATAAAAAAATATGTTGCAAAAAATGGGCCACTGCACGTTAATTTTTTTAGTTTTTAGATCGCAGATAGTTGATGTAAAACATCGTTTACAGAGTCCGAGTTCAGTTAAATCATGACGAAATAACTGTAGTATAGTGAAATTTTTTTCGCCTTCGGCGAAAAGAGCCTCCGGCGGCTGGGGCTTCGCCCCAGACCCCAGCTGTACCCGACAAAATCGTCCAGTGGGTTTGCCCCCCCCAACTTTCAAAACGTTCCGACGCGCCTGCTTATAGGGCTACCACCACTGATTGAAATAATAAAAAATGTGATGGGAGTTAATTTATCTTTACATTTTGCATTACATTTTATTTGGTGGCGCCAATTTCGAAAACACAAGATGTTACAAGAAATTTTTCATACTGCAGTTTACAATATCAGGTACGGTATGGCGCGGTACGGTACCGGAATTCGACGGGATTACGACGGCGAAAGGAACTTGGTTCCCACGAAATAGTCACTTTAACGTTACAAGTTCCAGATCTAAGAAAAGGGAACGCGTTCCTACAAAAGTTCCTGAAAAAGGAATGCGTTCCTCCTCCTCTGCGTGTGGCTCGTTGGTCTTGTGGTTAGCATACCTGCTTCCAATGCAGAAGGTCCAGGGTTCGATACTCGTTACTAAAGTCAGAAGTTATTTAACTTTTGATTTGGACTTTAGTCCATCAGTTCTTGTCTTGGGGATTTGTAAATGGAGACTTTGGAGCCGTACTGGCAACGAGGCACATAATAAATTTAAAGTTGTTCTGAATCGGCCTTGTTGATTCTGGCGTTGATCCGCGGGTGTTCGCACTGTCCATACCACTGATTGCTATATTTCCTATTAAAAATATCGATCTTTGGTTGGTTATCGTTCACTCGTCGATTGCGTCGGGGCCTGCAGGGTTGGCTTGGTCCTTTGTTTACTGTCCCCCACTGAAAATCAGTTGTGTGACTGAGTGGATAGACTCTAAATACGGATTTATTTATTTATTTATGACTGTTAAATACCGAGGGTGATAGTTCTTAGTAGTAAGAGAAGATTATTGCAGACGACAAAGACAGTGTTCTTACTTTAGGAATCTGAGCGATCTAGGAGAAAACCTTAGCAAGGAGTGCCGGGGGTGGGAGTCGATTCGCCGACCTCCCAAACAGGAGCTACATGTGTGCATGATGCCTACTTCAATCAACACTAACCGATATAATATGTTAGTTGTGTAGGGCCGGCCTACGAAGAGCAAGGTAGGCTACAAGTCAAGACTACATTGCTTTTCCCCCACCCCTCTTCAATACTCCTAGCGATCATACAGGTGTTTAGAACGCGCTACTGGTCTCGAGCGTGTAGCCCACTTCAAGGCCTCGCACAGGGAGTCTCAGTCTTATCTCTAGCCAGCTGATGCAGACAAACAGACAGACAGACAGACAGACAGACAGACAGACAGACAGACAGACAGGCAGACAGACAGAGACAGACAGACAGACAGACAGACAGACAGACAGACAGACAGACAGACAGACAGACAGACAGACAGACAGCAGAGAGAGAGACAGACAGAAGATAGACAGACAGACAGACAGACACAGACACAGACACAGACAGACAGAGAGACAGACAGACACAGACACAGATAGACAGACAGACAGACAGACAAGGCAGGCAGACAAACAACGCGCGGAACGGTCGGCTACTGTCAGAAGGGGTGGCTGGCTATGGGGGGTGCGGGCTGCCCCCAGTCTCGCTCTTGGGGCGGCCTCCTTACTTATATTCCCCTTATATTTTGATTTAAATAAATAAATAAAATAAATTCGTATTAAGAGTCCACCCACCACTCAAGTCACAAACTTATTTTCAGTGGGAGACACTAAAGTCTGCATTTTAATGCAGACAAAGCCAACCCTGTAGGTGCCCACACCATCGACGAGCGAATAATGACCATCTAGATAAAGACTGGCATGTTTATGAAGGAAACACGGGAAATCCAATCAAACTGGTTGACAACCATCCAAACCAGCGGAAAGCCGTTCAAAGAATTCAATTAAGGGTTGAATTCGGAACCCCAACATACATTAAAACAAACCTTTAAGAATAAACTATATGGTATAGAAAAGGGTAGGTTTTATCCGAAATCTGTGGAAATTTTATTTAAGATCAAGTTGCAGCAAGAGGTCAATTATTGGAAAAATTTCTTGGGAACTCGGGTAAAACGTTATTGGCAGGCCTATTTTAGTGCCGGAAAGGGGCTCTGTAAAGAACAAAGGCCCAATCCCCCGAGGTGTGGTGTTTACTGAAAAAGGTTTTGGACCGTGGTTTCATCAGGGGGAAATTGTGGGAAAGGGACGGATTTGGGGGAAAGAATTTATGCAAGGAAGATGCGGAAAGGGAAATGTGCGCTCGGGGAACTTTGCTGGAGTGGAAGGGGGGCGTGAGGAGCCAAGGGGGTTTCACAATAGTTTTTAGGCAAAGAGGAGGGGGCTTCTCAAAACCCAAGGCGCATGCACACCGCCCCTGGGTAGGTGGATTTTTGAAATCCCTTTTTTAAAGGAAAGGGAATTTTTACTTCTTTGTAAACCATCCAGTAGGCGTCGGACGTGGACCCAGCCGGTAAAGATGGTGGGGAAGGACAAAGGGCATCCATGGGGAATGCACGGAGAACAGCAGAACAAGGTCGCGGAGTACCCCGGGAAGGACCACACGGCCGCCGGGGGTTCCAACTTTTCTTTCCCGGTTTAAGGCTGAACATTTCAGCCGGCCGTCCTACTATGTACCTGGGGAAAAATGTAAGAAAGTCATAAATTTCATTAAAGGGGTAATAAAGGGGGTTTTAATATGTGGGGAAACCAATGGGCCCCAACCCAGCATGCATAGAAAAAAAGGCGAACCCTTTTTAGGAAAGGGTGTGTTTTGGTTTTCACCCTTCTGGTGAAAGATGTTAGGTGACTGCCTAAACTAAAAATCCCGAAAAATCCTATAAAACCCAAGGTCTCGGTCGACTCTATGAGCCCAGGTCCTGAGAGGAGTTACGTCCTGGTAGGGTGCGTCGCTACGTCCCCTGTTGCAGCTACCCAGGCAGGAGTAACAGTCACAGCCGCAAGGCACAGGTCCCTCATAGTGTGACAATATGCCTATTCTTGCTAGGACGGTTCCAAAGTTATCGTTTACGAATTCCTAAGACAAGAACTGGTGGACTTAAGTCCACATCAGAAGTTGACAAACTTCTGCTTTTAGCGGGAAACGAACCCTGGACCTTCTGCAAAATAAGCAGAACCTCATAACCACAAGACCAACTATCCACAACATTTATTCAAGTTTCGATAAGGCAATGTGAGCGAGCGAAGCTCCCCTATTATAATTACATTTCCGTCCGTCCGTCTGTCTGTGCGTGCGTGTCATGTCTGCATAAGTTTTCTCATTACTTGTCTGTTTTAATACAACAACAAAACAGAATTTATCCTTTCTTTATGAGACTAGAAAATGTAATTTGTTGTTTACTTTGAAGTCCCCGAGAAACAAAAATTGTGCGTTGTCTCTGTGCATTGCGTCGCGTAGCGAGTGAGGGGCAAGGGCTGAGCACAGGCTGATTCCGGAGGACGACTAGCCCCCCCCCCAACCTCCATCCACCCCGCTCAACCGACTGTCCCACAGTACCACTGACCGACTCTGATCTGACCTAGTTATGAACGTCACGTGACAGCCTCGAAGACAGTCTTCCGGAGAGGGGTGAGGGGAAGTTTTGGTCACCTGGTCACTGGCTGGACACAAGGGTAATTTTAACATGGCTAGGATAGACGGGGAGGAGGAGGAAATCACACAATTTTCATCGCCTACACTGATAAAAAAAGCTCGTAGCACTCAAAAGATAAATATATTGTATTGAATAGCTATGGTTCTTCCAATAACATTGAAAATTGCATTAATATTTGTCAGCCACGAAGCTGTAGGTCTACTACTAAGTACTAAAACGTCGAAAGTGGCCACCTAACTAGCATTATAATCTGTAGACTCGATTTTACAGGGTCCAAACTTAATCTAGATATTGTGCGTAATATGTATTTGTTGTATATTATGTGTTGTTCACTGTAGTGTAATGTATGGTGAGCGCGTCCTGTTAGGGTTGCCAGACGTCCTGATTTTAAGTGTTGTGACCGGCGTCTCGATTGGTTTTGTATCGGGAGTCGGGACGAAAATGCTGTCCCGATTTTATGTGCACACAAAAATACAATACATACATTTTATGTTTATAAATATCTCAACTAATAATAATATTTAAAAATGAATTTTCCTTTTTATAAACAAATTTACAATTAGTTTAAAAAAAAAAAAAAATTATTTATTTCCTAACAAGTTTAGGGACTACCATTATCCAAGAGAAGTTACTGTCAGCACGAAACAAAGTGATGGTAGTCTGAATGTATAGTAATATGTACAAAACAGGGTAGAAAAAATGAAAAATGTCCCCCCCCCCCCAACGTACCGATTTATTTGAATCGACATCTTGTACCCTGTATCCCAATTCCGAGTAAAAATGCGACATGTGCTATAGGCGAGGGGTTCCAGGGTACAGCTTCGGAGATGAGCGTGGGAACGTATACATAGAACTGATCGACCTTGGACGAGGAACGCATCCCATATTCGCATTCACCTGCCGCGTGACGATAGTCAAGGAAGACAAATTCGAGAAATCTTCCCTTTCATTGTACATTTAATTTTATTTCTCGTGGGAAACCTGCCCAAGGTGCAATGCATGCCCCTGAACCACAAAGAGGAGTTAACCAAAAACAGAGGTTTAAATTTTTGGAGTAATCCGTACTCAACTTAGTTACAGATTGATTATTTTTTAAAAATGAAACCTCTGGTATTTACAAGGAGTTACATTTTTACTTCTAAAATGGGTTAAGAATAGCATAGGCATACATACAATATTTTCAATACAAATTAAACACAATTCCTAAACAAGAGATGTCAAAGGTTTCTTTAAAATTCCATCAAGATCGGAGTAGCCGTTTGTCCAGTAGAGAGCGAAGGGACCGAAAAACTTAAAAGTTACAAACCAAAACACCCGAACTATTATTCTCAGGGTTATCAACTTCAAATCTTCGCTACGCTCATCCCATTATTAGATTGTCATACCTTACCCACTCTACGTCTACACACTCGGCTAGATTCACGAGCTGCACAATATGAAGCTCATCACTCACACGCAAAACATTCTGTCGGATGGAGTTCGATTCCCGCTACCGGCAATGTGCACAATGTTTATCCCAGGTTGTTCTGAGTTACATAGATCGTATTCAGAGACTTGGATTGCAGAAATATTCTAACCAGGTTAGCTGACTTGACTCGATAATCAAAAGTAACACCAACATATTCCTTGAAACGCAGTTATACGTCTCTCAGCTTGCGATCTACGAATGTTGCAGCTTAGTGACCTCGAAGGTTTGTAGCCCAAAGGATTCTTACACCAATCGATAGTAATGAAAAGAACCTTAATGTCCATGTATAATATGAACGTTGTAGCCCCACCCGTTTGGTCACAGTTGGCCCAAATGGCACGAAAATATCGCACACAAAATCAAAAAACTTAAATTAAAAGCTTTATTTCTATAGATTCTGGCTAACTTTATCAACTTTTTCTTTCGAAAGGTACTACATCACCATAACCTTAATGTCCATGTATAATATGAACGTTGTAGCCACACTAGAGGTCTGCAAAGGCCTACTTCTAGAAGCCCGGCCCGGCACCAGGCCGTATTAAAACTAGTTTATCAAAAGCCCATGCCGGCCGTGCGCCCATAAGTGTAAAGTAGGCCCTTTTTAGCCCGTTCAAGGTAACTCAAAGCAACAGCATGGGATTTTTAGCTTTTACCATGGAGACTATGAATGAAGTCACGGTGGGGATGAACAGTACTATTACGAGAAACAAAACGGTGAAATTGGGTCGAGGAACATTTCTCATGTTCGCAATTTCAAATACGATTTCAATTACATCATAAAGCCCGAAAAAGCCGTCTTATTCAGTGAAAAGCAGGCCAGCCCGGCCCGGCCCGTCTAAAAATGCAAACAAGGCCGAGCCCGGCCCGCGGGCCAGGCCCGGGCCCGTTTCAGACCTCTAAGCCCCACCCGTTTGGTCAGAATTGGCCCCAAATGGCACGAATATATCGCACAAAAAACAAAAACTTTAAAATTAAAAGCTTTATTCTATAGATTTTGGCTAACTTTTTCAACTTTTTTTTTTCAGAAAGCAATACATCAAACCCTTACCTCAATGTCCATGTGAAATATGAACGTTGTGCCCCACCCGTTTTGGGCAGAATCGGCCCCAATGTCACAAAATATCCACTAAAAATCGAAAAAAATCATAAAAGTACGATATTCATGAGAAATATTTTCGATTGTACCCAAAAAAGTGGCAAATCAAATCAGAGATTTCGAAGGTCCTGTCAATTTCATCAAGATGCATATGCCCTTTGCCGGTAGAGAGGGAACAAACAAAGAAAAACAAAAACAAAAAAAAATTGGAGCTAAATTTTCTTTGAGGGGTTTCCCTAAATTGAAAATCTCGGCCTTCCGGGGCTCGGGGACGCCCAATAATATTCCCTAGTTT
>JAMZAV010016157.1:0-11191 GCA_024449915.1 Sweltsa coloradensis | reverse complement strand
AGGAAATAACCCCAAATTTGTTTTTGTAAAATTTGGTTTTTTCGATTTCAAAACGCTAGATTTTGTATGGAGCCCAAAGTCCACTAAAAAACAAAGTGCTTTAATAAAGCGGAAAACAACGGGGAGGAAAAAAAAAGGAGGTTCTTCCAAGATTTTAAATCGGGATTCACCTTTTTAAGAAAGGCCTTCTGAAAGGATCGGTCCTAAGCCCTTCATTTTTTAAATACTAAAAAAATCCTTGTTGAAGAACTGAATGGAAATGTGGATCTAGGACAAATTTATGCAGAGAGTAGTAATTGGAGTTCCAAGGACTTTAAAAGGTCTCCAAATAAAAAATGAACGAAGTTTGTCATCTTGTACAGGGGCCGACAGCAGCATTGACGAAAATAGATCCAAGACAACTTTAACCAGCCCCCCACGCTTTTAAAAGGGAAAATCTTTTGGTTTGCAAACCAAGCCCCCCCGAAGGTGCCTGATTTTTCAAAAAACATAAAAGATTTCAGGCGCTGGGACTTATAAAACTCAAATAATCAGGGTTTTTTACTAAAGCCCTGCGTAGGCGTAGACCCCCTATGGTGACGTCACTGCGGGGCTCCCCGCTGGGCTGGCTCTAGCCGGGGTTTTAGCGAGGCGTCAAGCTCGCGCATCTGGGCGGGCAGGCTGGGGGAGCATTTTGGGAATGTTGTTTTTTTTTAGTCTAAATGCCTGGTAAAACCAGATGACAATCTTTGTTGTATGTGTTTACAAAAGGGGTGAGAAGGGGTGAAGTTTTTAATTTTTTTTCGTATGTTAAAAAAGGTTTTTTGGGGAGACTTCCACAAAATTCTCGAAATAAATTTATTAAAGAATTTGTATTTCTTCCCTTTTTAAAAAAAGAGTCAGTTCGTGTTGGTTGGTCGTCTGAAAAGGTTTTGCTTCTTTTTGGACAGTTCCATATTTTTTGGTTTTTTGCTTTGATTATGTTTTTTTTATACTACTTGTGCGACAACAGTTTTAAATAACTGGGATTGTCCCTTCATTTTCAAACTAAATTACAATAGCAGAAAAAAAAAAATAATAAACACAAATAGCGATGAAAATCATTGGAGTTTTTAAAAGGGGTAGATCGGGTAACGCTAATTGGGCAAGTGGGGCAGTGGAACCTAGAACCGTGCGTTGAACAATTTGTTGTAGTGAGTGGGAAAATTAATAAATAACATTCGTAAACACTCGAGTCATTACGGCCCCAGTGGTTCCACGTGTCTTTCAAAACGTCACTCTTAAATACCTAGATTATTTGCATACCCCATGCGAACTGCAGACAAAAGAAAGCGTCTAGAAAAAAATGTAATGGGTTATGGCGTCATTTCCTATAAAAAATTTTGTGCACGGGATGAACTTTTTGGATGCCACTGGGTAAACACCGAAGTTTTGTGGTTCCATTTTGCTTTGGACTGCGAAAAGAGCAAATTTTCCCCGAGCTACCGGCATTTACGTGGGGATTTCAAGAGGCTGTTTGGGGTGCAGGGGCCGAGTACTTGATTGGGAAAATAAAAAACCCCTCATCAACTTGATTCCAAGGATTTTTCAAACACTTTTAAACCCCCGAACACAAATGCAAAATTGGGGTGAGATAGTTTGTTAAGACAAAAATTTAAATTTAAAATTAAAATTGCGAAAAAACAGCATGAAAAGGTTTTAAAACATAGTTTTAATCCATTAAAAAGTCCAATCTACATGACCGAGGTTTTGAACGGGAGCCCCGGGTCGGGTTGTGTTTTTTTAAATTTTGTGAATACATATTTAATTTAGTTATTTTCCATAAATTGACTTTTAAACAAAAATGACTATTTTTTGGAAAACGGAAGCTATAAATTTGAGAATACAAAAAAAAAAAATCTGCTTATAGGACTAGTGTTCGAGGGCTAATTTTTTTTTGCTAGCACTTTTTTGTTTTATTTTTTTTCCAATTGAGCAAAAATAGAGTAGGCCTAATAAAATTTAACAATAACAACTTTGTGTGTGATTTTTTTTTTTTTTTTTTTAAAAAATTTTTAAAAAATCATGATTTTTTTGTTTAAATCAGATTTTTTCGTTTTCTCGATTTAAATCAGATTTTTTTGTTTTAAAAATCAACAAAACAGGTATGAAAACTTGTCATGTTTGAGAGGGGATCAAATTCTTTCCAAACGTTTCAAAAAATAAAATTTCGAAAATTATTTTAAAAGGAAAAACTTTGCAAAATCAGTTAAAAACTATTGTGTTTGTTCCTCAAATGAAAAAAAAACCCCTTTTTGTTTTAAATCAATGATTTTATTAAATAAATCAATGTTTTAAAATAAAAAAAAACCCCTGAATAACAACGAATGAGAAACGAAATAAGTACAGCAAAAGTAAAACAGTGTATACCCACACTTTCGTGGTCACCCAAATTAAACTTCAATGTTGATTTTGGTACACGCCCTCTTGCGTGTAAGCAGTCAGTCTACAGGGGAGAAACCTCGAGAAAAACGAGGTTTTTTGTTGGGGGATTTCGGAAAGTGTTGGTCTGGAATGGTCGATGTTTTCTGGAATTTCGTATCTATTTTTTTTGTTTTTGGAAAAAAAATTTTCCCAATTTTTCATGATTTTTGAAACGAGGTTGTTCCCATGCCGTAGTTTTTTGATGCATTTTTTTTATAACGATCCATTTTTTTTCGAGATTTTAAAAATTTTTCAACGATTTCCCAAACCCCTCTCTTCCAATGTTAGCATTGTGTCTAACACAGGGGAAAACCCTAGTAAAACCATTCCGTCGTAGGGAAAGTGCACTCTCTTTGGTAAATATCTGAGCTTTCATTTTGATATGACTCCAGTGGGACCCCAGAAAAACAAAACCAGTAAAGAAACATATTAATCTTCCCTTTTGATTTTAAAAAACATGATTTTTTGATTTAAAAAAACTTCTTGAATAAACCAGATTTTTTTTTTTTTAAAAAAGATTTTGTATGATTTAAAAAACAAAATCAGTGTTCAAAAATGAAGTTTATGTGCGGATCAAATTACTTTTACAAAATTTCAGAAAAATAAAGAAAAAATTTTTTTTAAAAGAAAACTTTTCCCAAAACAGGAACTCTTGGTTTTTTGTCAAAATAAGTATAAGTGCATTTGATTTAAATATAAGATTTTTTTAAATAAATAAATTTGATTTAAATCTGATTGATTTAAATAAAAAACCTTTTTTATGACCAAACGAAATTTAATACAATTAAATAATAATATTAAAAGGAAATCGGGGTTTTTACTTTATAGTTTTTGTTCCGCATTTATTTTATTAGAAAGAATATGATTTTATCGCCATACCAACACGCAAACGAGCCCCTAAACTTTTTCAATATAGAAATTTTGAAAAAAGGGAAACTATCAAACAAAAAGAAAACAGATGCTTTTCAACATAACAAGTGTACAAAATTTTTTTTTTAGTTACCGTTGGCGTAGTTACTCGTAGTCTCAAATCTTTTAGAAAAACTTTGTCGAGCCCACTTTACTGAGCGCCTGATGGTCACTTTTTCCCCTCCCTTTTCCATTTGTTGTCTTCAATTTTTTGTTTTGACGCTTCCCTTTCACATGAATTAGCATATTTTTAGTTTTCCCCTCATGGATGATTGAAATATTTTTTTAAAAAATAGGATTTATTTTTTAGGTTTGGGGTCCCCTCCCCATGATTTAGATGCCCACCCCAAAGGGGATTTTAATGCTGTCAAAAACCCCTGTGAAGCTTTTGGTGAACACTTTCCAACGACTTTAGATTTTTCCCTAAACTTTTTCGCCAGTGCCACCATAAATTTGTGTTTGTACTGGGAAATTTTCCTTTTGAGGCCCCTATTCCTCTGTGCCCATTGATAGGAAAAAGTCAAATTTTTTAAAAAGCTTGCCAATTTTCTCTAAAAGCTGCTGACAGCAGCTTTTTCAAGTCGCCATTTACTAGGTTTTCGCGCAATACAATAAAAAAACTTTATTTTACCGGTTGCGACTTGCATTTTTGTGTAAGGACGTAAGCGCAGAATCCGGGGGAGCATACTGGCCCTCTCGCAGAGCCAAATTGGTTCCCTGACATACTAATTAAAAAGTTCAATTTCTCGCATACATCCCCTGTAGATAAAAATGCAGGCGGAGATATTTTTTTACAATTGTGTAAAAAGTTTATTTCGACAAAAAATTTGTTTAGCGCGGTTGCGAACGATTTAAAAGCACTAAAACTGACCCCACATGTGTATAAGCTCTACAAAAATTTTTGAGCCCCGGTTTGTTGCCCATTTTGGTTTTGCTCCCAAATAACGTAGGGCCATCAAAACAAATGTTATTACAACCAAAATCGAACCCAAAAATTTTTTTTTGCTTCAACAAAGGGGGGTCCACATTTCTGCAAAAGTTAAACAGTGTTGACGGCGTGCCAAAATACAAAAAAAAACGTTTTGGGGAAAGCCCCCCTTTTTTCAAATTTCGTCGTCTGAACAATCACTGTCGTATACTTCTGATCACTTTTCCCAAATGTCAAGTCGTCGTCAGATGGAGATATGATTTGTCCAAAAACAGAAACATTTTTGTTTTCTGGTTCGGTTTTTGAGTCATTATTAGACAGTAATGGCGCGATACGTTTCAGGCCGAGCTCACACTTACTTCAAATTTATTTGAATACGATTCATACTCTACAGTGTCACAAAAACAGTCTAATCATAATCAAATCAGAAACGTCGTGTCTTCAACGACGCAGCGCTTCCACCTTTTTTTGCTTTTCAATTACTTTTACTTAAGTCGCCGCCCTAGCTCCGTCTAAAAAATGACATTTGTTCCTTCTTCTGAGGTATTGAGATTTGGACGCTTGATAACAGGGGGAATCTTTCTCACCCCCCATAAGAGTAGTAGATATAATTTTGACCTTGAACAAATTGAACAAAAATGTTTTTTTGCATTGGATTCAGAAAAAATCCTTTTAAACATACTCAAATCGCGGAAAATCTTAGGTGTCAAAAATTGATAAAATTTTTGCATATAAAGTTAAACAAAACAATAATTCAAATTTTAAATAAACGCATGTTTCCAGACAATTTTCAAAAAACTACACAGTAAAGATCAATGAACGTTAACTATTTATTTTAATTGAGACTTGTTTTTTAGGGAAATCCATTGATTAATTAATTAATAAAACAGTTAATTGTTTTAATTAATTTCATAACTAATTTTCAAAAAATCTTGAAAAATCTTGCTCGAAACGTTTAGTGCACACTTTACCCTTTGTAAAAAAAAAACAAAATTGAACTTTAAATGCAATTAATTATAATTCTTTTCGTTTATAGCCTAAGTCATGAATGAAGATAACTAAAAGAAAAAGTTACCTATGCTTTTTTTTTCAATTTTTGCGAAAAAAAGTATGTTTTTTGAAAAATAAAAAATATTTATACGGCGTATAGGGCCCTTTAAATACAAATTATGTAAAATCTTTGTGCAATTTAAAATTTTTAAATTAATAATTAAACTTAAAAAATGTGATAAGGTATTTTTGTAAAAAACCCAAAAAAAGTAATTAAAAACTAGCAAGAACACAATCTTAAAATTTTAAATGATGCATTGCTTGAAATTAATGATTTTATCCTAGCCCTGGGCATTTTAATAAATTAAAATGGCTTTTATGAAAAAATTGTCTTCTAAAAAATAAAATGACAAGTGAAAATCTACTTATCAACATCAAGAGCACTAACAAAATGTTATTCTGCCTTAAACTGATTTGGAGTTGATTAAATTTTAAACCATTTTGCCCGATTTATGCAAACCAGCTTAGAGGAAGAGCTGTTAGTATTGATTGATAGAAACCATTTTTTTCTAGATCTAATGAAACCAGCTTCAGAGGAAGATCGTTACCTTTTGTTACATTTGATTGTATTAAACCTTTTTTTTCCAGACTAATGAAAAACCATCTTGAATAGCTGTCCATTGATTGTTATTGTTGATTGATTGATTGATTGTTTGGTATTGTTTAACGTCTCATTTAATCCACTAAAGGCTATTCGATACGTTACCATTGATACCCCTTTGATTGTTTTAAACCCCTAATTTTTTTCCAGATCTAATGCCAACCAGCCTTAAAGAGAGAGCTGTTACCATTTGTTACCTTGTTGATATTAAATCATATTTATCCCCGATCTAATGCAAACCGCCTTTGAGGGCCCAAAGTTTAACCCTTTATTGTACTAAAAAATTTTGGTTTTTTTTTAATTTAATGCAAAACCCTCCTCGAGGGTTTAGAGCACTAAGGTCAATGATTTTGACGTTCAGCGGGTATAGCTTTTTTTTATTGTAATGGATGGTAAAATTATCAACCTTGATGATATAATAGCCTATTATTGGGTGGTGATCCAAAGAATGGAGCTATAAACTAAATTATACATATCCGAGTAAAAATTTAAATGCCAGTGGATTGTTTTAAATACTATTTGGATAGTCAAAAAAGACAAAACATTGATTAATAAATGATTATAGCCCAAAGGGTAATTTAATTTAATTCAAAACCCCCGTTTATGAGCCCCCAGGGGCAAAGATTTCAATGGTCCCGCGGATATAGCTTTGAGGAAAGAATGGTTAAAAATTTTCAACCCCTTTGGGTTTTTAAAAAATACGCCTATCCATTTGGGGGGTGATCCAAAAAAAAAAATGAACAATAAATATACATATCCTAAATTTGTTTTCAGTAGCCCCGTGGATTTGTTTTAAAAAACTATTTTTAAAAGTTAAAATTCAGAACCCATGCAAGCCAATGGTGTTTAAATTTTTTAATGTAATAGAAAAATTACATACAAAACCCTGGATTTGGAATTAGTGAATACTGGGTTTAGTAAAAATAAACATGGGCTTTCCCACTTTAATCGTTTAGAAAATAAAATAGTCACTTAATTTTTCCCCTTAAAGGTGTTGTTAGTACGTAAATCGTAAATTTTGTAAAGATTTATGGCTAAAATTCTCGGGTGTGTCAGCATGACATTATTTTCAGCTGTCATAACCACTGAAAATATGTGAAGATCAAACTTCCATCGTTCAAAAGAATTTTATATTTTTGTAGGAAATTTAAATTTAACAAGTTTGTATCTTCTGAATGTGAATACAGTACACGAAAAAGAACTCAATCTCAAGTTTTTGTGTTCCCAAAAAAATTGAAATTTTATCTTTTTGTTTCATTTTTTAATTTTTTTTTAAAACAAATTTAAATTTAAATTTAATTAAAATAAAAAAACCCAAAAAATTTAATGAATCCCCAGTTTTTTGAAAAGTACCTGGTACGGATGTTTATGTTTTCTGTGGTTTAATTGTTTTTTTATTTGATGGGGATTAATAAAATTTGATTTCCATTGAATTTATCTTTTGTCATTTAATTAGCCTATGAAATTTAAATCAAAAAATAAATAAAAAAACCAGAAGATGAATTTCACCTAAACTGTTACTGTCATGCAAACTTGGAGCAAAATAGGTAAAAAAAAAATATTTTTATTGATTCAATTATTTATCTTAATACAAATTTGATCATTTTCGACACCAAAGTTTTTCCCTTTTTGAGTAGTTAAACAGTATTTTTTTCTAAACCCCGTGAAAAAAGAACCATTTCGTTGAAATTTTTTTCAGGTCGGGGCTTTTTTTTTTCCCCCAGTTTCCTACTCTAATATTTTTTAAAGGGGTTTTGCTTTTTTGAAAGTATGTTTTGGTTTGTGTTCGGTAATAGGGTGGTTTTGAGTTTAGATTTAATTCGTAATATCTTCTGTGAAATGACTAAACACACAACTGAAATTATTGGTTTAAAAGTTTTCGCGATTCCCTTATGAAACCATTGTTTAAAAAGGGGGGGATTTTTTTTGGATTAGGAAACTATAAATGACACTTTTTCCTTCGGTTTAAATTTGTTGTGTCTTTTTGCACTGTACACACAACCGATTTTAACCCTTTTTGAATCACTTTTTTAGTAGGGCCCAAGCACAGATTGTAAATATTCACACGGATTCAGTATAAAACACGAAACTCGTTTGAATGTAAAATGTAATTACAAGTACAACTTACAAATACACGAGGCTGTAAAAGCAAAAAATTTCCACTAAAAAGTCGTTCAAAATGCAATTTAAAAAAAAACCCAGTGTAAAAAACTAAAATTATGTGAATAAAAGATGATCGCCTAGTAAAAAATTATATAAATATTAAAAACGATGACATGAACTACAAATTTTCATTTTCAAAAATAAACGGTAAACTGAAGAGTTTGGGCGTCCGACGTATATGAAAAGCTCGCTCCGTACAGGTACAAGACGAGGGGCCCTGCCCCCACTGACGTCACAACTATTTCGCTCGGGTTTAAAGGAAAAGCACCGTACGACCCACAAAACCCCCCTCTAGACATTTTTTTCAAAAACTTCTTTTTATTTTTAATCTTAAGATTATTTAAAAAATACTTGTGGGAAACCGGACTATCCTTTAAGTACAAAAAACCCTTTCTGATAATGGGCAAGGAAGGCCGGGGCTATCTGGCAAAAAATGAAGCCAAGTTTCAGCAGCCAAGAAGATTTTTGTTTTTTAGTTTTTTAAAAAATATCATTTTTGGCATGGGACGGAAAGCAGTATTAAGAAATAGACGGGGCAAACGTAAGAGCCGTTGCTGAGAAAGGAAAGAGATGTCACGAGGAAAGTGGACGATGAAGAAAGAAGTGTGGGTGTACAAATTTTCGAATGGAACAGGCCATGATACCTACAGGCCCATCGTCCAGAAATTGAGTATTATTCACCACATGTGTCTCGCAGAGTTTCCACCCAGGATGAGCCCAACTAGAAAATTGGTTCTAAAGGCTGAAAGGCCCAAATTGCAGAAAAAAAATTGAAAATAAAAATTTTGCGGCCCCCTTCCTGGACAGCTACCCAGGAATGGTTTAAATCCAATCGGGGTTTTAGAAAGAAAAGAAGAAGAAGGAGAAAAAGAAGAAGAAAAAGAAGAAGAAGAAGAAGAAGAAGAAAAAGAAGAAGAAGAAGAAAAAGAAAAAGAAGAAAAAGATGAAGAAAGAAAAAGAAGAAGGAAAAAAAAGAAAAGGGGGAGAAGAAAAAGAGAAGCTTTTGGTGAGGTTATCTAGACCTTAATACCCTGAAAGAAAGTTGTGCTTTGAAAAAAATTGTTTAATGTAAAATTTTGGCCCAAACAGAACCACATTTAAATGTCGAGATACCTATCCTTTGGGATTCAACATTATAATGCAAAATTAAAGATGTCAAAATTTATACATAGAGGCCGTGACATTTTAATACCAGCTTGAAATGAAAAGTCCATGCATTGAAGTAAAATTAAATTTTTTAAAAGTCCAATGATGGATTACAGCGGCTGTCAATCCCCCAAAATGATTCATAAACAGTAAGATCATAGACGCATTTGCATAACCCCCTATTTGCAAATCTTAAATTTTAAATTTCATGTTAATCCTCTGTCACGGACACCATCTAGATTTTAATGTCCCATCAGAAGACATCAGCGTAAAAAAATACTAATTTTCTGTCGGGAGGCATCTAGACCTTTTTGTCCCCCTTAGTTAGAGCTCTGCTATATAATATATTTTTCGCTTTAGGGAGGCCACCTAGACCTTTTTTGTCCCCCAGTAAGAATGTGCTTTAAATATTTTTTCGCTGTCGGGGGGCCACCCAGACCTGATGTCAATCAGGAGAGCTGTGTATATAATAAATTGTTTTTGTAGGGAGGCCACTAGACCTTTATGTCCCCTCTTAGAGCTGTGCTGTATAATATACTTTTTTGTTGCGGGAGGCCACCTAGACCTTTTTGGTCCATCGTTAGAGCTGTGCTGTATAAAATATTATATGTTGTCAGGGGGGCCACCTAGACCTTTATGTCCCATATTTGAGCTAGCTATATAAAAAACTATTTGTTGTCAGGGGGGGCCACTAGCCTTAGTCATCAGTTAGAGCTGTGCTATATAATATACTTATTGTTGTCAGGGGGGCCCCCCTAGAAAAACCTTTTGTCCCCTCAGTTTGAGCTGTGCTATATAAATTAATTTTTGTTGTCAGGGAGCCACCTAGACCTTATGTCCATCATTTGAGCTTTGGGTATAAATATACTATCGTTTTCGGGGGCCCCCTAGATTTATGTCCCCTCAGTTAGAGCGTGTAATAAAATACTTATTTTTTGTCAGGGGGGCCACCCCGACCTTTAAATTTTCCCATCAGTTAGGCGGGCTCTATAATTATTTATTTGTTGTCAGGGGGGCCACCTAGCCCCTTTTGTCCCCCCAGTTGAGCTTGTATTTAATATACTTATTTTTTGTCAGGGACCACCTGACCTTTTGTCCCCTCAGTTTGAGCTGGCTATATAATAACTTATTTGTTTTTCGGGGGGCCCCCTAGACCTTTTAAAAACCCCCCGTTAGGGGCGTGCTATAAAACATTTTTTGTAGGAGGCCACCCAGACCTTTATGTCCCACTGTTAGAGCTGTGCTATATAATATACTTTGTTGATTCAGGGAGGCCACCTAGCCTTTCCCCGTTAAAAAATTTTAGCAATTTCTAGCAATATCCTGCAAGGATTTTAGTAGAAAAAAGTCAGGATTAGCTTGGACCTAAGATTGCTAGAAAGCAGGAAGAAAAAAATTTCTTGAATTTGCTAGACTAGCTAGAAGTAACAGGATTGTGCTGACATGGGTAACATAGGGGGGGTCTATTTCAAGCAAATGCTAAACTAGCTTGTTGTAGCTTGTTAGCTAGGTATTGCTAGACAGAGCTAGGAGTAACTATTGCAAGAAAAACGCTAGAAATAGCTTGGTGTAGCTTGGTAGCTAGGCATTGCTTGGCAGAGCTAGGGGTAACATTCAAACAACGCTAGTATAGCCCTTTGGGGTAGCTTTGGGAGCTAGGGTTTGCTAGACATAGCTGGGTAACTATTGCAAGAAAAAATCTAGTACTAGCTTGGTGTAGCTTTATAGCTTGACATTGCTAGACATGGCTAGGGGTAACTATTGCAAGCCTACGCTAGTACTAGCTTGGTGTAGGGCTTGGTAGCTAAGGGGCTATTGCCTTTTGGGACATTTCAGAAATAGGGGAACTATTTTGTCAAGAAACGCTAGTACTAAAAAAACCTTGGTGGGTTTTGGGTTGGTATAGGGTTGCTAGACATAGCTAGGGGGGGTAAAAACTTTTTTTGCAAAAG
>JAMZAV010016156.1:0-21066 GCA_024449915.1 Sweltsa coloradensis | reverse complement strand
AATTTCTCTGAATCCCCTTTTACGATTAGCAGAGCCATGCTCTGGGCCTATTCTACCCCGGGCCCAGACGGGGAGGAATACATTATTGAATTCATGAATTCCATTTCATATTGTTTTAATTCATAATTATGAGTTTCCTAAAGTTTTTTACTTTTCTACTTATTTCTGCCACGAACGCCGCAAAACAACTTTTACAAGTTACTTTTTATGGTAACTTAACTTTTCAGTTACTTTATTTTTTGGACTAACTTAAACTTTAACTAATTACTTTTTAAGTCCACTAACTTAACTTTAAAAAGTTACTATTTTTGACTAACTTCCCCAACTCTGGTCATAATGCACCACTCTATCGTAAGGGGGTGGGGAAGAGGGCCCATGCAGGTCAAAACCAGCCACGGGTAAGGGGAGGAAGGGGGGTTTCTCACGTCGCGGTCGTCATCGTCTTTGTTATCGTTCGTTGTGTCATTATCATCGTCGACGGGGAGGTCGTCAAGAGAAGGGGGCAGGTTTCCCGACGACGATTGCCAGAGCTCGCCTCTAGTTTCCAGGATGACTCCCCTATACTTGATACCTGATGTTTGCGAGATGAACTCCATCTCTTCCCTCGCATCTTACAATCAGCAGAGCCATGCTCTGGGCCAATCCAACCCTGGGCCCAGACGGGGACGTCACCCAAGACTATCCACGAGCCTAGGACAAGCCTACACCTCACTGGGCCACAGACGGTTCCAAGTTGAAGTATATTTGGAATAAGGGCGCGCCAACCGGTAGGTCATACACATAATGCGCCTCTCTAGCCTAGGGTGTATGGGGTTGTACATCCCATGCTGGTCAGAACCAGCCACGGGTATGCCTAATGGAAGGAACATCTCTGTCGCTTGACGTGAACTATTCCATTAAACAATAACTCTACTGTCTTCAGCTATTGTACTATTCACTTCAATTTAAAACTAGTTTGACGAAAACTTTTTACTTTTAATAGTTCAAACTAAATAAATACTTTTCAAGTTGTCTTTTAAGTGTTGGTTTGAACGAAAATAACAAATAAGTAAACAAACAAAAATCTTTTCATTACAACCAAACACAATGCACCGCCTGCTAAGAGCTTAGAATGACAGGTAGGTATCTTATAGGCCTGTGAATGCCGAGACTTCTAATGAAGTACAAAAGCTTCGCTAGACGCTCAATCTTCTATCCTTCCAACCGAGCGCTAGCATGACGATTAGAAGCCTCTTGAATAGGGAAAAATCACTTCACTGCAACATAGATACTTCATCTAGTTGAATGAACTAAGATGCAGTGGATTATTTGAACGTCGCTGGGATAAACAAATACGTAAACAAATGGCGGACATTTTAAAATTTTGCTTCTATGTGTCAAACGAGAAAAGTTGTCATTACATTCATAAAACAAACCAGAAACCGTCCCGGGCCTAGACCCAGATAAAGAAATTATTTATAATACAACAGTGTAGGCCTTTAGTTCCATTAGGGTATAGGACTACATTCAATTAATGCTAACATAACACGTTTGACAAGCCCTAGGCCTCTCCTAGGCAACCCTTGACCTGCACGACCTTGTTCAGACACACATTCCACACAAATTACTAGTTTTGATTACTAAAAGCCAATGCAGATAGACAATAGTATGATAGTCCACCAACTTGAATTGCATTATTCGGAAATCGGAGTAACTGAGAGATTTGCGGAAGAAAGACTGTTTTTCTTCAATAATATCGAGAAATCGCCATCTTGCGGTTTTGATTTTACACCGCTTGTTAACACAAAGGCAGTTAAATTTAAGGGTACGATACATTCAGACGGCGGTGGGTTTTTCCCTATTCAAGATGGCTTCAAATTGTCACGCTCCGCACGGCCATACTGAGTGTCTAGCGCTTAGCTTATATTATGTCATTGGAGACTACAGTCCTTGGTCGATATAGAGGTTTTTAGTTTATTTGGATTCATTTGGTTTGTTTGGAACACGGGCGCTTCACTCGTTAGGGCGTAATGCGTCACTATAGGGGATATAGGGAGGAAAATCATGCTGGTCTGAACCAGCCAAGGGTTGGGGGAGGAAAGAGGGCGTTCTTACGTCGTGGTGGTTATCGTCGTCGGGAAGGTCATCGAGGGAAGGGGAAGGTGTCCCCGTCGACGATTGCCATAACTCGCCTCTAGTTTCGGCTGATGTTTGCGAGGTGAACTTTGTCTCTTGAATCGCCATGTACAATTAGCACAGCCATTCTCTGGGCCAATTCTACCCGGGCCTAAACGGGGAGGGAGGGTATGGGGAGGGCAGGGGTTGATGGTTCCCCCAAGTCGTGGTCGTCTTCGTCTGTGTCATCGTCCGTGTTGTCATTGTCGGGGGGTTGTCAAGGGAAGGGGAAAGTCCCGACGACGAGCGCCAAAGCTCGCCTCTTGTTTCTTAAGTTTCATAAGTACAATACGGATAAAACAAAGATGTTGCTTTATTTGCATTAAGGGTGCGTCAACCGTTTGGTCATAATGCCCAACTCTTGCCTAGGGGACATGGGGAGGAGGGGCCTATATGCTGGTGAAAACCATGGCCACGGAGAGGGAAGAAATCGGCTGTTTTCACGTCGCGGTTTTCGTCATCGTTCTTGTTATCATGGTTGTCGTCTTGGAGGTCGTCAAGAGAAAGTGGATGTGTCCCCGACGACGATTGCCAGAGCTCGTTTCTAGTTGAGGGGAGTATTATACTACCCTACATACCATTTGATTTGGATTCATTAAGTTTAAGTGCGCGTCATCCGTTAGGTCATAATGCACCACTCAAGTTTTCGAGGTGGACTTTATCCCATGAATCGTCTTTTACGATTAGCAGAGCCATGCTCTAGCTTGGACAATTCTACCCCGGGCCCAGTATAAACAAATTAGTTTAAATCGCAAGCTTCAGAAAGGAAGACGTGAGGAACTAGGGCGCGTCAACCGGGTAGGGTAAGTGTTGCACCGCAATATAATAGTTAATAAATTCGTTTTGTTGTCTTTGTATATTGTTGTAATAAAATAAAACTGTAAAGATGAGAATGATTTTAGATGTAGGCTATAGAGAATACTATTCTAGCATCCGGTATCCGCAACGTCCATGTGAGGTTCTTCCCCCGGTTACGTTTAATAAATGCATTTTATTGAGCCAACTTCCTCAATGCGAACTTGATAAGAGCAGCGAGTATAATGTAACACAAACCGTGAAGATTTGCTTACAACTTGTTGTAATAACCCCTCACTTTTACTTTCGTCCGCGCCGAGTAAACTATATTATTAATTACGAAACAATGTAATTGTATTCATTACCGCATGTAATTGTCACGGACGCTTACTCGCATCTGTGCGCGCAAGTAGCTAGCGCGCATGCGTGAGATTTAACATTCCTCGAAGCGCGCATTAAAAGTAATATCGCAAACCTTTTCGCGTCGAGCGAATTTAAATCGGGAGAAGTCGAAAAGATCGAAAGTTGCGAGAAATCTCTAGTAGCTTAATTATTTATTTATTTTACCCGAAGATATAGACCACAGACACTTCCGGGTTGATATCTGTATATTATGTTGGGCGTCAAGTTTGGGAGGAAATAAATAATATCGAAATCAAGACCACGAACCATGGAACAAGGATATTAAACCATGGATTAAAATCAACATGATACGACGTGAGAAACTAGGGCTGCTCATAGGCGCCGCCTGTGATAATCGAAGTTATAAACTATTGAGTTGTTTTTGTGTTTGTTGATAAATATTCTTTAAAAAAAATTGGGTTAAGTGCGCGTCAACCGTTGTGCCTAGTTCCCACAAATTTGTTAATTCCTCTGAGGCTAGGATTTACGTGTTAAATTGTTATTGTTTTAGTCTTAAGAAATTGGTTTTAAGAACAACAAAAAATTCTTAACACAGAACAATTAGATATCAAGAATCATTACCGTCCAATCAAAAGGAGTAACTTCATTATGACAGATCACTAAAATATAACCAATTAATCAGGATATTAAGTTTCTTATGACAAAAACATTATCTTAAGACGAAGCCAAAGTTTTTCTTATTTGTTTATTTGGATTAAGGACGCGTCAACCGTTAGGTCATAATGCACTACTCTAGCCAGGGGGATTTGGGGTGGAGGGGCCCATGCTGGTCAGAAACAGCCACGTGAAAGGGGGTGGGCGGGTGGTTTTCTTACGTCGCGGTCGTCATCGTTATTGTCATCGATCTTTATGTCATTGTCAACTTTGACGGGAAGGTCGTCAAGGGAAAGGGGGAGGAATCCCCGACGACGATTGCCAGAGCTCGCCTATAGTTTCGTGGAGGAATATACTAAGCTCTTACTAGCTTATGTTTGCGAGATGAACTTTGTCTCTTCCCTCGCCTTAAACAGTCAGCAGAGCCATGCTCTGGGCCAATCCAACCCTGGGCCCAGACTGGGACGTCACCCAAGATTATCCCCGCGCCTAGGACAAGCCTACACCTCACTGGGCCACAGACGGTTCCAAGTTGAAGTATTTTGGATAAAGGGCGCGTCAACCGTTAGTTCATAACATAATGCGCCTCTCTAGCCTAGGGTGTATGGGGTTGTACATCCCATGCTGGTCAGAACCAGCCACGGGTATGCCTAATGGAAGGAACATCTCTGTCGCTTGACGTGAACTATTGCATGAAACAATAACTCTACTTAGTCTTCAGCGTTTGTACTATTCACTTCATTTTTATACTAGTTTGACGAAGACTGTTGACTCTCAACAATTAAAACTAAATAAATACTTTTCAAGAAGTCTTCGATGTGCTGGTCTGATCGAGTAACAAAAAAGTAAACAAACAAAAATCTTTCCTTAGCAACGAAACACAATGCACCGCCAGCTAAGAGCTTAGAAAGTCGACCGATTTATAATAACGAGTCAAAGAGTTTAGAATAACAGATAGGTATCTTACTGGCCTGTGAAATGCCGAGATTACAGTCCTTGGTCGATATAGAGGTTTCCCAAACTTCTTTGTCGACTCTGGTCGCTATAGAGGGTTTTTAGTTTTAAATAGATAATTTTCTTTTTAGTTTCAGCTTAATTGGACTAAGGGTGCGTCAACCGTGTGTTCATGAAACACCACTTTAGCTAAGGGGATATGGAGAGGAGGGCGTTTGGGATTTATAAGGCTTAAGGGCGCGTCAACCGTTAGGTAAAATTGCGCCTCTTGTGATAATGTTGTTTATAATTAGTAGGGTCAAAACTTTTTTCTCCAAAGGGGTGGAAAGTAAGGGAGACGCGGGGTAGACAGGCCAGTGCTGGTTTAACCCAGCCACAATCAAGGGGATGGCATTAGCTTAGGTGGCCGGGAGCAAGGGGGCCGGGGCGGGAGCTTGGCGAGGCTCAGGCAAAGAACAGTAGGCAAGGGAGGGTATGGGAGGGCAGAGATGGTGGTTCCCCCACGTCGTGGTCGTTTTCGTCTGTGTCATCAGCCGTATTGTCATTGTAGTCGTCGTCGGGGAGGTCGTCAAGGGAAGGGGAAAGTTCCCCGACAACGACCGCCAGAGCTCGCGTCTATATTCGGGGAATATACTTTCCTTCTTACTCGCTGATTTTTGCGAGGTGGACTTTCTCTCTTGAATCGCCTTAAACGATTAGCAGAGTTGATAAGGGGGTTTCTCACGTCGTGGTCGTTGTCGTCGGGGAGGTCGTCAGGGTATGAGGAGGGGTCCCCGACAACAACGGTCAGAACTCGTTTCTATTGTCGGGCAGTAATATTCTCCCTTCTTCCTAGCAGATTTTTGCGAGGTGGATAAGCTGAGTCATGCTCTGAGCCAAAGTCTAATCAGGCCCAGACGGCTACACCATTGTTAAAGTATACGTGAGATACTAAGGCGCTTCAACCGGGTAGGTCAGGTTTGTTTGTTTGTTTATTTGGATTAAGGACGCGTCAACCGTTAGGTCATAATGCACCACTCTAGCCTAAGGGGGGGGGGAAGGAGGGGCCCATGCTGGTCAGAACCAGCCACGGGTAGAGGGAGTTAAGGTGGTGGGATTCTCAAGTGGCAGTCACATCGTTTTAGTTTTCGTTAATGTTGTCATCATCGTCGTCGTCTGGGAGGTAGTCAAGGAAAGCCCAGACGACGACCGCCAGAGCTCGCTTCTAGTGTCAGGGAGAATATACTCCCCTGAGTACAGCTGATGGTTATGACATGAAATTCATCTCTCCCTCGCCTTTTACAATCAGCAGTGCCATGCTCTGGGCCAATCCAACCCTGGGCCCAGACGGTTCCAAGTTAAAGTTAATTTGTATTGTTAAGGGCGCGTAGACCGTTGAGTCATTATGCATCACTCTAGCCTAGGGGATGTGAGGAGAAAGGGCCCATGCTGGTCAGAACCAGTTACGTAAAGGGGAGGAATGGGGGTTCTCAGGTCGCTTCCGTCATCGTCCTTGTCATCGTACGTGTTGGAATAGGACATACGTATTAAAATTGTTATTGTCTTAGTCTTCAGAAATTTTTTATGAGAAAAACTATAAATTCTTACGACGGACCAACCAGACGCCAAAAGTCCTTACGACGACCGAAGAAAAGGAGTTACTTCATTATGACATAGGCCACTTAAACATTACTAACAAATAAGGATATCAGCTTTCATATAAATAAAACAATTTCTTAATACTATAACACGTTTGTGGGAACTGGGCCTTCGGTCATAATGCGTTTCTTTAGCCTAGGGGATGTGGGTTTGGAAATCCCATGCTGGTCAGATTTTTTTTGGTTTATTTGGATTAAGGACGCGTCAACCGTTAGGTCATAATGCACTACTCTAGCCTAAGGGGTTGGGGAGGAGGGGCCCATGCTGGTCAGAACCAGCCACGGGTGAGGGGAGGAAAGGGGGGGGTTCTCACGTCGCGGTCGTCATCGTCTTTGTCATCGTTCGTTGTGTCATTGTCATCGTCGCCGGGGGTCGTCAAGGGAAGGGGGCAAGGTCCCCGACGACGATTGCCAGAGCTCGCCTCTATTTTCGGGGAGTAAAATACTACCCTTCATACTAGCTGATGTTTGCGAGGTGGACTTTTTCTCTTGAATCGCCTTTTACGATAAGCAGAGCCATGCTCTGGGCCAATTCTACCCCGGGCCCAGACGGGGCATGCTGGTCAGAACCAGCCACAGGTAGGCCTAATGAAAGGAACTTCTCTGTCTCTTGACGTAAACTATTTAAGTAGACAATAACTCTACTTAGTCTTCAGCGTTTGTACTATTCACTCAAGTTAATTATAGTTTGACGAAAACTGTTGACTCTTAACATTAATTTAAACTAAATAAATACTTTCACAAAAATCTTCTATTGTGTTAACCTGATAGAAAATAACAAAAACGTAAACAAACAAAAACTCTTACTAAGCAACCAAACATATGCACCGCCGTCTTAGAGCTTAAAGAATGTTGATCGGTTTATTATAACAAGTCAAAGAGTTAAGAATGACAGGTAAGTAGCTTATAGGCCGTGTGAAAGCTGAGACTACAATCTTTGGTCGATATGGAGGTTTTTGATTTTATTTGGATTAATTTGGTTTGTTTGGATCAAGGGTGCGTCAACCGGTTTGTCGTAATGCGTCACTCTAGGGGATATGGGGAGGAAAATCATGCTGGTCAGAATTAGCCACGGGTAGGGGGAGGAAATAGGTCGGCATCGTATTGTCAGCATCGTCGTTCGTTGGGTCGTTAAGGAAAGAGGGCAGGTCCCCGACGAACGATTGCCAGAGCTCACCTCTACTTTCGGCGAGTGATATATTTTCTTCTTACTAGCTGATGTTGCGAGGTGGACTTTTCTTCTTTCCTCGCCCTCGTATATGGAAGCGATTGTTGCACAAATATTTTTCAATCAGAAGTTAAAAAACTTCTTACTTTGACGGGAATCGAACCCTGGACCTTCTGCGCATGGGAGCAGAGACGCTAACCACAAGTAGACCAACGAGCCCCACACCTAAACCTTATACGACTGCGTGATAAACCAGGGTGCGTCAACCGTTAGGTCATATTGCGCCTCTCATGATAATGTAGTTTATTAGTTAGTTTATAAACTATATATTTCCAACGGGGAGGAACGTAAGGGGTGACGAGGGAGACGCGGGGTGAACAGGCCTGTGCGTTTTTTTTTGTTTGTTTTTTGTTTATTTGGATTAAGGAGGCGTCAACCGTTAGGCATAATGCACCACTCTAGCCTAAGGGGGGGTAGGGAGGAGGGGCCCTTGCTGTTCAGAACCAGCCACGGGCAGAGGAGGAAAGGGATCGTCGAGGGAAGGTGGCAAGGTCCCCGACGACGATTGCCAGAGCTCGCCTCTATTTTCGGGGAGTAAAATACTACCCTTCATACAAGCTGATGTTTGCAAGATGGACTTATTATCTTGAATCGACTTGTACGATTAGCAGAGCCATACTCTGGGCCAAATCTGCCCCGGGCACAGACGCGAAACACGACAGCAAATATCTAAACAAACTTGGTGACCTGCGTTCTGTTCACTTGCGCTCCTATCATTCTCTCTATTAGTAGAAAGTATCGACCACAACGCGATCTAGATTCCTAGGTCAACTGCAACAGAAACTGTCTTTGAGGTTTGTATGGACGTGATTTCAATTATCTTAACTCAGATTCCATTTCTCTGGTCTAGATTTTAGTTACGAGGTCGGCTGTTTATTTTAATTTAAGGGCGCGTCAACCGTTAGGTCATAATTAATATATTTAATATAAATAAAATATATATTTTTTGTAGGAAGCCTGTCCAGGGTGCAATTCATGTCCCTCGTCAAGTGTTTATCTATATTGGTATGTTGTGGATAGGACAATTGTTAAGGATGTTCGCGGGCTGTTTAAGAGGACTTAATCCCTTGCATTCACGTTAACGACTGAGGAAAACCTCGGATAAAACCTTCAGGATTGGCTGGTTGTCACATCGTGGTCGTCATCGCATTTATTCTTCTTTTCGTTGTGACATCGTGGTTGAATGCAATACATTATGTTAACATTTGATTATGCGGAGACGCGGGGGAGACAGGCCAGTGCCGGTTTAAACCCAGGCCACAATCAAGGGGATGGCATTAGGATTAGGTGTCCGGGAGCAAGGGGCCGGGCGGGAGTTGGCGAGGGCTCAGGCAAAGAATAGTAGGCAAGGGAGGGTCTGGGGAGGGCACAGTAGATAACGACTGTCATAGTAGAGATGGTGGTTCCCCCACGTCGTGGTCGTTTTCGTGTGTCATCAGCCGTATGTCATTGTTAGTCGTCGTCGAGGAGGTAGTCAAAGGAAAGGAGGAAGTTCCCACGACAACGACCGCCAGAGCTCGCCTCTAGATTCGCGGGAAAATAACTTCCTTTCTTACTCGCCTGGTTTTGCGAGGTGGGACTTTCTCTCTTGAATCGCTTAAACGATTAGCAGAGTGGATAAGGGGGGTTCTCACGTTGGTCGTTGTCGTCGGGGAGTCGTCAGGGTATGAGGAGGGTCCCCGACAAACAAACGGTCAGAAAACCGTGTCTATGTTGGGCAGGAAGATACTTCCTCTTACTAGCAGATGTTTGCTAGGTGGATGAGCAGAGTCATGCTCGGCCAAAGTCTAATCGGCGCGACGGACGGACACCATGATACAAGTATACGTGAGATACTAAGTCGCTTGGTACACCGGGTAGGGTCAGGGTTGTTGTTGTTTATTTGGATTAAGGACGCCGTCAACAGTTGGCATAATGCACCACTCTAGCCTAAGGGGGGGAAGGAGGGGGCCCCATTGCCTGTCAGAACCAGCCCACGGGTTGAAGAGAGTGTAAGGTGGTGGATTCTCAAGTGGCAGTCACATCGTTTTAGTTTTCGTAATGTTGTCATCATCGTCGTCGTTGGAGGTAAGTCAAGGAAAGCCCAGGACGACGACCGCCAGAGGCTCGTTCTAGATTCAGGGAGCAATATACTCACTGAGGTACAAGCTGATGGTAGACAGAAATTCATCTCTCCATCGCCTTTTACATAGCAGTGCATGCTCTGGGCCAATCCAAACCCTGGGCCCAGACGGTTCAAAGTTTAAAGTTAATTTGTATGTTAAGCGGCGCGTAGACCGTTGATTCATTATGCATCACTCTAGCCTAGGGGATGGGGGAGAAAGAGCATGCTGGTCAGAAACCAGTTACGTAAACGGGAGGAAGGGGTTCTCAGCGTCGATTCCGTTCATCGTCTTGTCATCGTAACGTGTTGGAATAGGACATACGTATTAAAATTAGTTATGTCTTAGTCTTCAGAAATTTTTATTGAGAAAAACTATAAAATTCTACGACGGACAACCAGGACGCAAAAAGTCTTACGACGACCGAAGAAAACGAGTACTTAATTGACATATGTCACTTAAACATTACTACAAAAGGATAATCAGATTTCATAAAACTAAAACAATTTCTTAATATAATACCGTTTTGGGAACTGGGCAGATCATAATGCGCGCTCTAGTCTAGGGAATGTTGGTTGGAAATCCCATGCTGTCAGATTTTTTTGGTATGGATAAGGACGCGCAACCGTTAGGTCAAATGCACCACTCTAGCCTAAGGGGGTGGGGAGGAGGGGCCCTGCTGGTCAAGAACCAGCCACGGGTGAGGGAGGAAGGGGGGGGGTTTTTTCTCACACGTGCGGTCGTCATCGTCTTTGTCATCGTTCGTTGTGTCATTGTCTCGCTCGCGGGGCGTCGTCAAGGGAAGGGGGCAAGGTCCCCGACGACGATTGCCAGAGCTCGCCTCTATTTTGGGGAGTAAAATACTACCCTTCATACTAGATTGATTGCGAGGTGGACTTTCTCTGAATCGCCTGTTACGATAAGCAGAGCCATGCTCTGGGGCCAATTCTAACCCGCGGCCAGTCAGGGCATGCTGGTCAGAACCAGCCACAGTAGGCTAATGAAAGGAACTTCTCTGTCTCTTGACGTAAATATTTTAGTAGACAATAACTCTACTTAGTCCTTCAAGCGGTTGTACTATTCATTAAGTTAATTATAGTTTGACGAAAACTGTTTGACTCTTAACATTAATTTAAACTAATAACATACTTTTCACAAAAATCTTCTATTGGTTAACCTTGTAGAAAATAACAAAACGTAAACAAAACAAAACTCTTACTAATCCAACAAAAACAATATGCACCGCCGTCTTAGAGCTTAAAGAATGTTGATCGTTATTATACAAGTCAAAGAGTAAGAATGACAGGTAAAGTAGCTTATAGGCCGTGTGAAAGGAGCTACAATCTTTGCGATATGGAGGTTTTGATTTTTATTTGGGATAATTTGGTTGTTTGGATCAAGGTGCGTACAACCGGTTTGTCGTAATGCGTCACTCTAGGGGATTATGGAGGAAAAATCATGCTGGTCAGAATAGCACACGGTAAGGCGGGAGGAAAGAGGTCGGATCGTATTGTCAGCATCGTCGTTCGTTGGGTCGTTAAGGAAAGAGGCAGGCCCCGACGGACGATTGGCCAGAGCTCACCTCTACTTTCGGCGAGTGATATATTTTCTTCTTACTAGCTGATGTTGCGAGGGGACTTTTATCTTCTCGCCCTCGTATATGGAAGCGATTTGTTGCACAAATATTTTTCAATCAGAAGTTTAAAAAACTCTTACTTTGACGGGAATAGAACCCTAGACTTCTGCGCATTGGGAGCAGAGACGCTAACCACAAGTAGACAACGAGCCCCCACACCTAACCTTATACGACTGCCGATGATAAAAACCAGGGTGCGTCAACCGTAGGTCATTATTGCGCTCCTATGATAAGTAGTTTATATAGTTAGTTTATAACTAATATTTCCAACGGGGAGGAACGTAAGGGGTGAGAGGGAGACGCGGGGTGAACAGGCCTGTGCGTTTTTTTTTGTTTGTTTTGTGTTTATTTGGATTAAGGAGGCGCAACGTAGGCATAATGCACCACTCTAGCCTAAGGGGGGTGTGGCGGAGGAGGGGCCCTGTGTTCAGAACCAGCCCGGGCAGAGGAGGAAAGGTCGTCGAGGGAAGGTGGCAAGGTCCCCGACGAGCAGTTGCCAGAGCTCGCCTTATTTTCGGGGAGTAAAATACTACCCTTCATACAAGCTGATGTTTGCAAGATGTGACCTTATTATCTGATCGACTTGCTCGTTAGCCGAGCCATACCTCTGGCCAAACGCCCCGGCAAGACGCGAAACACGACAGCAAATATTCTGAACACTTGTGACCTGCGTTATGTTCACTTGCCACATCCCTATCATTCTCTCTATAGTAAGAAGTATCTGAAAACAAAAGCGATCTAGATTCCTCAGGTCAACGCAACAGAACACTGTCTTTGAGGTTGTATGGACGTGATTTCAATTATCCGACTCAGATTCCATTCTCGGGTATAATTTTAGTTTACGAGGTCGGCTGTTTATTTGATATTAAGGGCGCGTAAAACCGTTAGGTCATAAATTAATCTATTAAATATAAATAAACATATATTTTTTTGTAGGAAGCCTGTCCAGGGTGCCAATTCATGTCTAGTCAAGGTTTCTCTATATGGTTATGTGTTGATAGGGACAATGTTAAGGATGTTCAGCGCTGTTTTAAGAGGGACTTAATCCCTGCTATTCCACGTTAACGACTGAGGAAAACCTCGGATAAAACCTTCAGGATGCGGTTGTCACAATCGTGCGTCGTCATCGCATTTATTCTTCTTTTCTGTTGTGACATCGTGGTTGAATAGCAATACATTATGTATAACATTTGATTATGCGAAGTCTCGTGGTTCATGCAGCACTGACCCAACATAACTTAAGCGCCGTTCAGACGATTCGAAAAATCACGCGAGTATGGCTGGCGCGAGTAACTCTCTGGGAGTAGGCCCTACACTTGTTTCATGGAATCACCGCCTCCCCGTCAGACGGTGAGCCAGCGAGCGCGAGCTCACGAAAAATGTCAGCTTGTTCAACTTCCTAGCGAGTCGGATGGTAGCGAGAGCCAATCAGAAACCCACTCCATAACACGAAACGGTGAACACCAATAGATGGCGTATTGTTACTTCATTGTCTGTCGTGTGACATGGATGGTAATAAACTCGCGCGAGCCAAACTCGTGCGAACTATCGTCTGATCTAAGTTATTCAAAGTGTTTGCAGGACTGAAGATGACGGAGAAAGTGACCCTCGGGTGGGTTAGTATATAGCAGTGGCTGCCACCACCACATGCAGTGGACATAGCACCACACCACATGCAGTGGACTAGGCCACACACATGCAGTGGACATAGCCCCACACCAACATGCAGTTGGACCATAGGCCACACACATGCAGTGGGACATAGGCACCCCACATGCAGGGGACATAGTCCCACCACCACATGCAGTGGACAAGGCCCACACCACTGCAGGGACATAGGCCACACACAGCAGTGGACATAGGCCCACACATGCAGTGGACATAGCCCACACCACATGCAGTGACATAGCCCAACACCACATGCAAGTGAACATCGCCCACACCACATGCAGGGGAATAGCTCCACACACATGCATTGGAATAGCCACACACCACATGCAGTGAAACATAGGGCACACCACATGCAGTAGGGACAATAGCCCACACCACATGCAGTGGCACATAGCCTCACCAATGCAGTGGAAAAAGGCCAACAACCATAAAGTGGACATAGCCCAACACCACATGCAGTGGAAATAGTTACAAACAGCAGTGACATAGGCCCACACCACATTTGCAGTGGACATAGGACACACCACATGCCGTGGACATAGCCCACACCACATGCAGTGGACATAGCCCACACCACATGTGCGGACCATAGCCCACACCACATGCAGTGGACAAGCCCAAACCAATGCATTGGGACATAGCCACACCACATGCAGTGAACATCACCATCGCGATATGAGCCAAAACATTGCTGAAATTCGAGCTTAGGACGACGAGAGAAACTAGGGCACTTTAACCACAGAGATTACTTAGAAGGGCGACGGTCACATTGCCACCACCTTTGATATTAAAATAAGTTAATATTGAATAGTATGCTTGATTGTTGGTTTTTTTAACATTGATTTGTAAATAAGTACTGCCCCCCCCCAAAAATAAATTTACGAAGGTGGGTGAAACAATTACAAAGAACGTTACTAAAATTTGCTTTGAAGTGTTTATTAAGAGTATTTGATTCCTTATTGATCAGACTCTGACCAAAAAAAACAGAACAAAACAAAAACAGAATTACAAATTAATTATTTATGTACGAATGATTATTTGATTATTTTAAATATTGATTCTATTAAGTTATGGTTAGTCATAATGATCCACTCTAGTACGGATTTGTGGGTGAAAGTCCATGTGGTCAGAACAGCACGGGTGAATCGTCCGTGATGTGATAGTCGTCGGCGTCGTAAAAGGAGGTCGTCAATGGAAGGGGGAGGGGTCCGACGACGATTGCAGAGATAGCTCTAGTTTCGAGAGTAATATACGGGATGAGTTAATGGTGTGCTTAATGAATGTATTGTTTTTTCTACCTCATAGTTATATGAAGTAAATAAAAATAAATCGATGATGGCGTAAACATTCCGCTTAACGAATCTTATTAGCGAGCCGAAGCGAGCGTTTCCATTTTACTCTGCCGGAAAAATAGAACTGGTTTGTTTTTTTTTTGTTTTGTTTGGTGTTTTTTTGTTTGTATGTCTCGCCAAACGTTCGAACGGAGGCTTCGGATCGAGTTGAAATTTTGACCATCCGCAAGCGTCGTTCTCGTGATATGCATAGTTTTGTGGCTAAAATCGGTCAAAAGTTAAAAAGTTACATTAAAGTAATCGCATGAAAGTTTTTGTTCAAACTAAACCGCCGCCCAAAATATGAGATAGGCAAAACATAGAATGTCCGTCGGTCACGATATGTTAATTTTATTTGATCCGATAAGTAGTGTAGATGGAAATTACATATATAACAAAAGGAACGTTGCCATGCAACGAAAAGACGCGCGAAGTTTCATGCACTAGCCACCTAGAAGAAATCAACAATACTTTTCGAGGAAGCAGTCATTAATTTGTCAACAAAGAGTTTCACATAGTTTTCCAAGGAGTCAAGGTCCTCGAGATGGCGGGGATTTCATCCACAAAGTAAAGTTACTTACACACGGGTTTACCCAAATACCTTGGCAATAAGAAAATAATATTGGAAAACTATGGCCTGTGGACAGCGACGTCCGCAAATTTTTAAATTTAAAAAAATGTGCAATGTGGGTCTAGATATAGCACGTGCTCGCTTATCAACCGGTCCAAACTGAGCGTTTCCTAGTTTTACCCAGCATTAGGCAAACCATAATTGTTGTAATTATGAACTTATGACTGTTAAAAGTTATTATTCATTACGTTGTTTAGTTATTTGTATTAATGACGCTTCCAATTCGTTGTGGTTTACAAGAACCACTCTAGCCTAGGGGATTGGGGAGGGAAAGAGTCATGTCTGGTCAGACCAGCACGGGTAGGGGAGGAGACTCTGAGTTCCACGTCGCGGTCGTTAATCGTCTTTGTCTTAGTCGTTGTGTCATTTTCATCGTCGTCGGGGATGTTTTTAGGGAAAGAAGGCGGTGTCCCCCGACGACGATTGGCGAGATAGTCTCTAGTTTCAAGGAGTAAAATACTATCCTCGTATAGCTGATGTTGCGCGGTGGACTTTCTCTTGAATCGCCTTGTACGATTTTTTTCAACAGAGCATGCTCTGGGCAATTCCACCCAGGGCCCAGACAGGAACTAAATTTGTTAAGGGGGTCATTCATACGACTAAATTCAAAATAAAATCTTTTAGTCTAATTAGTTATAAATTTAGAAATTCACAGAACAATAATTATTGGTCTAAAAGAAATGTGAATTGATATTTTCGAGTCTAGCCCATAGGCAAGCATCTCCATAAGAAAATCATGGGGAAAATCTTATGCCCGTGACCTTGGAGACCGTCAAGGAAGTGGAAGTGGAAGTGTCTGTATACGACCCCCCGAAAGCCATTTTGTTATTTTTAATAAACGGCGCATCAACGGGTTAGATCATATTGCACCGCCAGTGACTAATGTATAAGTTAATGATATGCAATTTTTGGCGTGTTGATGATTTATTGTTTTCTTAGGTACATAAGAGAAAAAACCCGATGGATCAGTGGCGTATTCAGGGGAGGGGCTAGTGTGCTTGCCCAACGCCCCCACCCCCCCAGAATTATCAGATTGAATATTGTATGCTTGCTAATCATCTGGGTTGAAGAATTAATTACATCTATATATTTAATCTGTATTTTTCGTGCCGCTAAGCCTCACAAACTTCTTCTAAAACACACCCAAGAACCAGTTCAAGAATAGGCATTATCAAAAATACTAGGGACATCCCCACGCCCCCAATTTATTTTTTTTCTTTCAACCTCCTAAAAACGACGGAAGAAAACTGCGACCGGGAAGTCAGGTGGTGCTTTTTTTTCTAGTTTATTTGAAGTTATGGATTAGGGTGCGTCAATCGTGTAGGGGACGTGGAGAGGATGGGTCATGCTGGTCAGAACAAGCAGAGAGCAAGGGAGAGGAAATGAGAGTTCACACTTCATGGTGTGGTCGTCAAGGAGATCTCAGAGACGGAGGAAAATGTTCCGACGAGACTGCCAGAGCTCGCCTCTAGTTTCGGAGAGATATTCTCCACTCTTACGAGCTGATGGTTGCGAGGTAGGATTCGTCACTTTTATCGCATTTAACTATAGCAGAGCCATGCTCTAGGGCCAATTCTACCCCGGGCCCAGACGGGAGAACTAGCCAGGGAAGGGAATGACATGGGGTCCTCACTTCGTGGTCGTTATGTATTGTCATCGCATTGGTATGGTAATTTGGATAAAGGGCGCGCCAACCGTTAGAGCATTAATGCACCACTATAGCCAAGGTGAGTGGCGGAGACAGAGCATGCTGGACAGAACCAGCCACAGTCGGGTAGGGATGTGGGGATTAACCTATGTTAACAGTGGACCAAATAATAAAACTTTCAGAATGGCGACAGGAAAAATGTCAATGGTCAAACAGCCACGGGTGATCGTCCGTGATGTGATAGTCGTCGGCGTCGTAAAAGGAGGTCGTCAATGGAAGGGAGGGGTCCCCGACGACGATTGCCAGAGCTCGCCTCTAGTTTCGAGAGTAATATACGGATGATTAATGGTGTGCTTAATGATTATATTGTTTTTCTAGTGTATATGTAAGTAATAAAATAAATTTCGATTGATTGCGTAAACATTCTCGCTTAACGAATTTATTTAGCGAGCGAAGCGAGCGTTTCCTTTGACTCTGCCGGAAAAATTAGTCACTGGTTTTGTTTTTTTTTTGTTTTGTTTTGTTTGTTTTTTTGTTTGTATGTCTCGCCATAACGTTCGAACGGAGGCTCGGATCGAGTTGAAATTTTGACCATCCGCAAGCTTCGTTCTCGATTGAATGCCATTAGTTTTGTGGCAAAATCGTTTAAAAAAGTTAAAAAGTTACATTAAAGTTAATCGAAAGTTTTTTTTTTCAAACTTAACGGCGACAAAATCTGAGATAGCCAAATCATTTAGAATGTCCGTCCGGTCACGAATATGTAAATTTTATTTTGATCCGATAAGTAGTGTAGATGGAAATTACATATAATAACAAAAGTAACGTTGCCATGGCAACGAAAAGACGCGCGAAGTTTCTAATGCACTGCCACCTAGAAGAAATCAAAATACTTTCGAGGAAGCAGTCTATTATTTGTCAACAAAGAGTTTAAATAGTTTTTCCAAGGAGTCAAGGTCCTCTAGATGGCGGTGGATTTCATCCACAAAGTAAAGGTTTACTTACACACGGGTTTACCCAAATACCTTGGCAATAATAAATAATATTGGAAACATGGCCCTGTGGACAGCGAACGTCGCAAATTTTTAAATTTAAAAAAATGTGCAATGTGGGTCTAGCTATAGCACGTGCTCGCTTATCAACGCGTCCAACTGAGCGTTTCCTAGTTTACCCATGCATTAGGCAACCATAATTTGTTTGTAATGTTATGAACTTATGACTTTAAAATGTCTTATTTCATTACTTTGTTTAGTTTATTTGTATTAATGACGCGTCAATCGTTGTGGTTACAATGAACCACTCTAGCCTAGGGGATATGGGGAGAAAGAGTCCATGCTGGTCAGAACCAGCCACGGGTAGGGGAGGAGACTTGAGTTCTCACGTCGCGGTCGTTATCGTCTTTGTCTTGGTTCGTTGTGTCATTGTCATCGTCGTCGGGGATGTTTTTAGGGAAAGGAGGAAGTGTCCCCGACGACGAATATGTCAGAGCTCGCCTCTTGTTTCAGGGAGTAATACACTACCCCTCTTACAAGCTGAGGTTTGCGCGGTGGACTTTTTCTCTTCAATCGCCTTTTACGATTATCAGATCCATGCTCTGGGCCAATTCCACCCCGGGCCCAGACAGGAATTAAATTTTGTTAAGGGGGTATTCATCCGCTAAATTCAAAAATAATTTTCTTTTAGTCTAATTAGTTATAAATTTAGAAATTCACAGAACAATAATTATTGGTCTAAAAGAATGTTGAACTTGATATTTTCGAGCTAGGCCCCATAGGCAAGCATCTCCATAAGAAACATCATGGGGAAAATCTTTATGCCCGTGACCTTGGAGACAGTCAAGGGAAGTGGAAGTGGAAGTGTCTTATACGACGATAGCCATTTTGTTATTTTTAATAACGGCGCATCAACGGGTTAGATCATATTGCACCGCCAGTGATATTGTATAAGTTAATGATATGAATTTTTGGCGTGTTTGATGATTTTTATTGTTTTCTTAGGTTATATAAGAGAAAAAACCGATGATCAGTGGCGTATTCAGGGGGAGGGGGCCTAGGGTGCTTGCCCCCCGCCCCACCCCCCCAGAATTCTCAGATTGAATATTGTATTCTGCTAATCATCTAGCGTTGAAGAATTAATTACATCTATATATTTATCTTTATTTTTCGTGCAGCTAAGCCTCACAACTTCTTCTAAAAACACCTAAGAATCAGTTCAAGAATAGGCATTTATCAAAATCCTAGGGGCATCCCCCCACGCCCTCAATTTATTTTTTCTTTCAACCCCCTCCCCTATAAACGACGTAAGAAACTCGACCGGGAATCATGTGGTGCTTTTTTTCCTCTTAGTTTATTTGAAGTTTTTTTGGATTAAGGGTGCGTCAATCGTTAGGGGACGTGGAGAGGATGGGTCCATGCTGGTCAGAACCAGCCAGGAGAAGGGAGATGAAATGAGAGTTCACACTTCATGGTCGTGGTCGTCAAGGAGATCGTCAGAGACGGAGGAAATGTTCTCCGACGACGACTGCCAGAGCTCGCCTCTATTTTTCGGAGAGATATTCTCCACTCTTACGAGCTGATGGTTGCGAGGTGGATTCGTCACTTTTATCGCATTTAACTATAAGCAGAGCCATGATCTGGGCCAATTCTACCCCGGGCCCAGACGGGAGAACCAGCCAGGGCAGGGAATGACATGGAGGTCCTCACTTCGTGGTCGTTATCGTCTTTGTCATCGATATTGTTATTGGTAATTTGGATGAAGGGCGCGCCAACCGTTAGAGCATAATGCGCCACTCTAGCCAAGGTGACGTGGGGAGAACAGATCCATGCTGGACAGAACCAGCCACAGGGGTAGGGATGTGGGGATTTAACCTATGTTAACAGTGGACCAAATAAAAACTTTCACTGAATGGCGACAGGAAAAAATGTCAATGCTACAAAGCCATTGTTTTGACGCGTTAAAATGTGAACCAAGTGAAGAATCCAACCTCTATTTGCTCCATCCTTGCTGTATGGTGTCTCAGGTTGCGTTCCGTAGAAGCGACCGGTCGACCGGTCGTCTATATCGTTCCGTAAATCAGATTGGGCGACCACTCGACCCATTGCCGAGCGTACCGTTAATGTTGTGGTCGACCTGTGGTCGCGACCAAAACGCCCAACGTTTTGAGGTGGGCGTAGTGGTCGTTTCATTGAAGTAGGGCGCTATTTTTGAAATATATGTCTGCTGATGTGTATTTTGCTGTTTACTCATACGTAGATCAACTGATTGAGCTGTAAAGTCTCGATTGGTATGCTAGAGAACATGTCAAGCATACGTGGAGGTAGGCTTAGGCTTTCGTGTATTTTCTGTGCTTGTTTTACTAGTAGGCCTAGGCCTAAGCTGGTCGAGGGGTTTTTCTAAAGCCCTGGCCTAGACCTAGGGCCGAGAGGCAAAATATTCAAATATTTATTTGGCCTAGAGCATACACAGACTACACATTGCCTGGCAGTCGTATTTGTCACAATTAATTAATAGCAGTATCTCTTGCCGTTCCATCGCCATTTTCCCGCTGGCAAAATTCGAACGTTTCTAGTTCGGAAGTGTTTCCGTTGAAGGTCGCGATTTTGGTTTATTTGGATTAAGGACGCGTCAACCGTTAGGTCATAATGCACCACTCTAGCCTAGGGGGGGGGGGGGGGGGGCCCATGCTGGTCAGAACCAGCCCCGGGTAAGGGGAGGAAGGGGGGTTTCTCACGTCGCGGTCGTCATCGTCTTTGTCATCGTTCGTTGTGTCATTGTCATCGTCGCCGGGGGTCGTCAAGGGAAGGGGGCAAGGTCCCCGACGACGATTGCCAGAGCTCGCCTCTAGTTTGGGGAGTTAGATACTCCGCTCTTACTAGCTGATGTTTGCGAGGTGGACTTTTTCTCTTGAATCGCCTTTTACGATTAGCAGAGCCATGCTCTGGGCCAATTCTACCCCGGGCCCAGACGGGATGACCAAAGCGACCAACGACGGGTGACGTCACGACCTATCGACGACCAGTGTGGTCGCCGGTCGCTTCTACGGAACACAACCTCAATGTACACTGTACATGTAATAATACCAAAAAATCGTCAGTATTAAACACAATATCTGTCTAAATCTACGTTTATATAGAACCAAACGCGTCTATCTTTGTCCGAGAGACATGTTGAAAACAAATGAGAGTGCGACAATGTTTCGCCCCCGCCTTGTTGACGAGAGTTCAAGGTTCCTACGCGTTGACCTGGTACGGTCTCTAGATCTCCGC
>JAMZAV010016155.1:0-11277 GCA_024449915.1 Sweltsa coloradensis | reverse complement strand
CTTTTGTTTAAACAAAACCATTTTTTTGGTAATTTTAATTCTTCTGACTGCCCCTTCTAGATTTTTTGATTTTATTTGTTGACCAGAGTCTTTCAAAGCCTCCTAAATAATATTAATAAATCAATTCTAGGACTTCCTCGATCATAATGTAGTTCACAGGGCAATATAAATAATGGCACCAAGAGTTGACCACGAGATGTCGGTGAAAGAGTATCTTTCAGACCTCTTTGATTTATATATGACCCTGACTGTACAATCACTCCCAACACCCAACTCTTCTGTTCTTCAATCGCATTCTATCTCCAGAGAAGAGAAAAAACAGTGGTCAGGTGATAGTGCTATTTCCTTACCTGTTGCGTAATGCAACATAACTATGTCAGCTGTATTATTCTTAAGAGGATCAATAATATCATTAACCTTTAAACAATTAATAGTTGATGCCCTTTTCTCATTTTCTCCCATAACTGGTCTGGCAGTCAATGAATTATCTGGGTATAAACGGATACCATCTTGTTGGATCATTTAGTGTTTCTTTAAAGATACATGTTCATCTATTGGCTCATCAGCTAGGCCAATATCTGAATTTTTACATCAACACTTGTCTTGTTGTTTGTTGTGTTTAAGACTTGTATTACTTGTTGATTGTGTGTGTGTGTTTTTACTGGGAAAATCCGAAGCGTGTTAGATTTAGCCCAGCATGTGTTATAAATAGCGACGACATAATCTGATTTTATTAACCGTCTCCAGTATTCCGGTCTAATTACTAGCCAATGTACCAACACCAGCTTTCTCTCGCGTTCTGGGTTAACACATACGGCGCCATGTCGATTTATATTGTTATCTTTTACAAACTAGAAGACTCTGAGAATAAAGTTGCCCAATAAAAATTAATAGTGTATCGCTTAGCATCCCATGCATTTCAAGAAGTACTCTTCTAGTAGTACTACTAGTACAAACATGGAGAGATCATTCTCATAAAATAATACAAGAAAATAAGAGCATAATAATCCTAGAAGATTTTAACTCGGACACGGAGACTCCTAAGAAGATCAATTTATCCCGCTGTTTGACTTAAAATCCTCTAACCACCAATCATAACCGATAGCAAACATAGTTTATTACCAATCAATAACCTAAAAACAAATAAATGTTTTAAGAAAAGACAAACATTCAATGGTTAAAGTATTTTTTAAATAGAAGTATGTATTATTTATCGCCCGTACGTTAATGTACATGCAAGATTTAATGTGTTCATTTACATGAGGTCTATGCATTCCTCTCTTGTTTCATTGTCAATGTACGATTGCGAACCTTTATTTGAACCGTTTTTCCCTATGTTGTTGAGTTCTACTGCCTCAGCATTACGATAAGGCACATACTTTGTTGGTAACATTTCAGGCCTAGAAGCGTTATGTTTTCAAACTGGAGTGCACTTAATTTTTTCCCCGATACTGAACACTTTCTGGACCCGACGCCCCACTTCCTTTCTTCCTCAGTACACGATTTCGATTCTTGTATGTATTGTCTCTTTGCTTAACTACGTCAAAACAAACCACAAGACAGCTAACGTGTTTGCAAACACCGCCAAGTCCATCAGCACATTCACAATAGCCACCAAGGATTTCACTACTGGTGCTTAACTTCACTTGTGTCGCATACTTTTCATTTACAAAAACGATGCTTCAACTTTTGCTGTACAGAACACCACATTATGCACACTCAAGTTTAATAATATGTCTTTTACTTTATGGGAGCGAAACATTCTATAGCCCGCTTTGAAATGTTTTTTTGCAGCGCTGTTGCTGTGATATGCTTTCATGTCTTGCTCGGAAAAATTATTAGGTAAACCTTATCCTCTTTGCTCTGGTCTCATTGGGCCTCCACAGTACATGGAGTTAGCTTCTGCCTCTGCTGTATGTGTTTATAAAATGCACAGTTCTAAGGCGAGAAAGACTGATAGGGTTTGTATAAAATAGGCCTACCTCTTAACACTCGTGTGGAATGCTACAGTTTACTAACTCGAAGACACGAATCTGGTGATAAATAAAAGCTGGATAGACCTCTCTACATCTGTCTCTGAGGTGCTCTATCACGGTTGTTTCAGGATGTTTGCAGCCACTTAAGGCGTGTTTACATCCAACTAGCGTTCATAAATAAATGTCTGTTGATATGTAAAGTTTCTATGCTTGAATACACTATTGTAACCACTTTCACGAATTTCCAATCCAATCAATTATCTTTGTATACTTTGTAAATGTCCCTTCGCTTTGTAATTAATGAACATTTTTGAAACGATATTACGAATCTTTGCTGTTAGAGCGCCCTAAATCTACGAATACTAATACTAATAATACTTGACTACATATTACAGTGATGCGCCTCAGAAAACTCACCTTTGTTATGTCGACGAGGTTGTTGAGTGGCCTGACAAATGCATCGTAGTCCAGTTGGGTGTTTTCTTCCTCCGCGACATTCTTCTTTGTCATGATAGCCTCGATGGCTGAAATCTTTGCTTTAGATTGCATGTGTTTCTGCAAAAAAATGTAAACAAAATTAGACACTTTAATTAGAGGTCTAAAACTTCGCCTAAGGCCCTAAGCCTGTAACAAAACCATCATTTTGTTTTGTCTCTGGAAGTTTCTTACATTTTAATGATATTAAACAGTACCATGCAGTCATCACCACTAGGCCTACACCATAGAACACCATAGAAAAATGTGATATTTGCGACAATAGTGGGCCATCAAATTCCAACTCGCAACCTTCTCGTGGTTTGGCCCGTGATTAGGGGAGTTTTTCTCCCTGAAACTAGTGGCGAGCTCTGGGTCGTCGTCGGGGAACTTACCCTTCCCTTTGACTACCTCCCCGACGGCGACGACAATGACAACACAGACGGATGACACAGACGGAGACTACCATGACGTGGGGGAACCTCTGCCCTCCCCATACGCTTGTGGCTGGTTCTGACCAGCACAGGCCTGTCCACCCCTTGTCCCCCCGCGTCATCCCTTACGTCCCTCCCTTCATCTCGATTAGCCAAGTTGCATAAATATGAGACGTTAAGCAATATCCAATCAAAAAAAAATGCGACAATAGTGTCGTCACGATGAGCCTCACTACATAACTTGTCTTATTTCTCAAACCAATTAATTACACACCTAAAAGCGCATGCGCCACTGACGTCAACGCGTTTGAAAAACGTCAATGCACCTTGCGTGCAGCTTCGATATGACCTCGCCGCCCCGCACCTTTTGACTACTACCGGCACGCACACAGCACAGCAGAGCCTTGCTTTGCAGTCGGGCTGTTGTTCTTGTCCCAGGCAGACGTGCTTTGTCCGCGCTCTTTGCTCTGGTCTCATTGGGCTTTCACAGTACATGGAGTTAGCTTCTGTTCCTGCTGTATGTGATGCTTGTTCAAGCCTTTGCTGTTTCCTCGTTCTCATTCATCATTCTGTTTCTTCAGGAGGTTGTCTGTTCTGTCCAGACTGGAAGGTTTTGTTCTCTATTTATTCTGTCCTGCTTCGTCATCTCAGTGTTGTGCTCCGTCTGTTCCGTCCGTGCAGCCTGAGGATTTTATGTTCAGAAAGAGCTACGTTCTATCCAATGTGAGATTAGAACCTTCACACGGTTTATGTGTTGTGCCGTTCCGCTCTTGTTAGGCCTCCACAGCACATGGCATTGGCTTCTGTTTCTGCTGAATGTGTTCCGTTAGATGTCTGTTGTCTTTAAGAGAATGCCTGTTCCGTCCAGAAAGCAAGGTTTTGTTGCTACTCAGGAAAGTGTTTGTGTAACAGTGTTCTTCTGCGCCAATTCCGTCCGCACAGGTTTTGCAGTTTATGTTTGGTCGGTGTTAGCTTCTGTTTAGTGCGAGATTAGAGGCTTGACACACTATAGTGGTGCTGGGTTCTGGGCTGTGTTTTTGTTGTATAGTGTTATAAATTTAATTTATAAAACAAATTACTACAGAGGATTATCTAATAAACACCTCTTGGAGTTCATGTGCTAATGTCATGGGCCTTCAAATTCCAACTCGACACCTTCTCGCGGTTTGGCCCGTGAATAGGGGAGTTTCATTCCCTGAAACTAATGGCGAGCTCTGGGTCGTCGTCGGGGAACCCTTTCCCTTTGACTACCTCCCCGACGGCGACGACAATAAACACACGGACGGATGATGACACAGACGGAAACGACCACAACGTGGGGGATCCCCAGCCCTCCCCATATGCTTGTGGCTGGTTCTGACCAGCACAGGCCTGTCCATCCCTTGTCCCCCCGCGTCATCCCTTACGTCCCTTCCTTCGTCTCGATTAGCCAGTTGCATACATATGAGACGTAAAGCAATATCCAATCCAAATCCTAATGTCATCAATTTGGTTTTGAAATATTTAAATGCACTCGCCATGCAACATTTATATGACCTCGCGGACCCGCACCTTTTGACCTCCATCTACATTTTCTACAGTGCACAGTGGCAGACTCACCTCCCATTCGGTCTGTTGTTCTTATTTATTTCATCATCACCCTCTCATAGTGGGATATAAAAAGCTGAAGCCACCACATATTTGGAGCCAATTCCTCTTTAATGTTTCTGAAAAGTTGAGCGTGTGCTCACTCCGTCTTGTGTGATATACGGGCATACACCACTGGGAAGAGCTGAAATCAGAATGATTAATTACTATTTTCATGTATTATTTACTTATTAATTTCCCTTAAATTGTGTATCAATTACATACATACATACAAACATCATTCTGTATAATCAAAAGTATCGTTTTGTGTTACCCAGATGAATCAATTCGGCTATATTAGTAATCTGGTTGGATCCTTCTCGAGCAGCCTTCCAAGCTCACGCATTTTCTACGCGATGTGTGAATGCAAATGATCTTGCGCACCATTCAAACACATAAATACTCATGACAGAAAGTACCTTGGTTGCTGGGTGCAAACGATGAGGACGGGACGCGAGGACATGATCTGTGCTCTTGATCAGTTTTAATGGATGTCCTTACAAGAAATAGTTTCGATTTCATCAAATAGCATGCAATTTCGGTTGGGGATGCCTCCTCACTTCTTCTATGAACCCAGAAGATCAAGGCAACGGCATGCTTGCAACCCCCTTAAAAATAGTGCTGGGTCTTCGTCGGGGAACTTTCTCCTTCCCTTTGACTACCTCCCCGACGGCAATGGCAACACTGACGGACGATGATACAGAATTTAAACCACACGTTCGCGTTCTTGGCTTGGAGTTTGATACTAAACTAAATTGGAGATACCACGTCACAGAATTGCGCAAACGATGTATGTTGAAATTAAATATCCTTAAAGTTCTTAGTAACACTTCATGGGGTGCGGACAGGACATGTCTTTTGTGAATATATGGTTCACTGGTTAGATCCGTAATGGACTATGCCTGTTGGGTCTACTCGTCGGCCCGTGATTCCATCTTGAAACTTCTCGATACTGTCCACCACAGTGGTCTCCGGCTGGCGCTGGGAGCATTTCGGACGAGCCCCGTCCTCAGCCTGTATGTTGAGGCAGGAATGACCTCCCTCGCAGAAAGACGGAATTACTTGTTGGGCAGATATGTATTGAAGATCCGGGCAATGCGTAACCACCCATCTCATGACGCTCTATTTGATCAGAGATTTGTCCGTCACTTCGATACCAAACCTTTGGCGACACTTCCAGTCGGATTACGTTTTAGACATCTTTTTAGAATTTTAAATTTTGATGTTCCCAATATATTGAGTTTCGTTTTGAGCCAAAACTCTCCATGGCTACTTCCGGAACCTGAAATTCGTTTCGAACTTTGCCGATATAATAAGTCCACAACATCAGATGTAATTTTCCAACGTAGTTTTCAAGCTATTTGTCACGAATACCGTACCTTTAAATTCATTTTCACTGATGGATCTAAAACAGGCTCGAAGGTTGGTTGCGCTTACTATTGTGGCGGCAGTGGTGTTGGTTTCAGACTTCATGACATGTGTTCTGTTTTTACTGCTGAAATGTATGCCACACGAGAAGCTTTGAAATATATTATGAAACAAAGATGTGGAAGCTTCATGGTATGTTCAGATAGTTAAAGTGCACTTCAGGCACTCCACGTCATGTTCTCTTTTCACCATTTAGTAATTGACATTCAGTTCTTCATGGAGAAACTTCATGCGAGAGGCTACAAAATCATGTTCTGCTGGGTCCCTGGACATGTAGGTATCTCTGGCAACGAGGAGGCTGACTTGGCAGCCAAAGCTGCAACGCAAAAAGCTTCTACTGATTTTGACCTCGCACCTGTTCCTGATTTCCACAGTGGGTTCAAGAACCATATGTTGAAATTAGGTCAGGATTTTTGGAATGCTTTGTAGAATAATAAGCTGCGTTGTGTGATGCCCTGTCTTTCACTGAAGGTGCGACCCCCTTTTTCCAAACTTTCTCGTCGTGAGGCGGTTGTATTGGCGCGCCGTACGAATAGGGCACACACGCCTCACCCGTGTCTATCTTTTTACCAGAGATATCCCTTCGTCTCGATTAGCCAAGTTGCATAAATATGAGACGTAAAGCAATATTCAATCAAAGAAGATTGCTCCGATTTGTGACACGTGTGATGTGTTGCTATCCGTTCATCATTTGTTGACTGACTGCTCTAAGTATGATGGTTTGAGACTCCAATTGAATTTAAATCTATCATATGAAGAACTTTTGTCTTATGAAAACAGTGAAAAACTAATCACATTTCTTAACCTTAGCAATCTGATTGACAAAGTATGACAGATCATATATATATTTTTTAAAAAAAGAGGGAGTGAGAGCTATTTGATCAAAGGCATTTTACTTTTTATTTTTAAAATTTGTGACAATTTATTGAATTAAATCATAGCCGCTTCTGTATATGCAGATTTTTATGAAAAGTGTTTGTCGAATATGACAGTGGATAGTATTCACATATTACACACATTGAAGTAACTCAAATTGCAAGGAAATCAGGTTCTAAACACTAAAGTGGTCTGCATGAGATACCAGGATCTCTTCTTGCAAAATGTATACATTTAATCTCAATTCCGCTAGCCTTTTTAATAAACAAATCCCTCTCTTCTGGTATCTTCCCCTCCAAACAAAAACTAGCAAAAGTAATTCCCATTTATAAACATAAAGGAAAGAAATCTGACATGAACAACTATAGGCCTATCTCCCTCCTTTCATCATTCTCTAAAATATTGTCATATATTGGGATAGTTTATCCAAATATCTGTGGTGCTATTAAGTTAGCTATTAAGCTATTAAGTTGCAGCAAGAGGTGTTTATTAGCTGGAAGTAACAACTTTGACATTACCTAACGGATTGACGTCATATGGAAGGTTGACCTAGTTAGTCAGCGGAAAGTTGGCTGTGAAGTAATCAAACTGGACTGAATAACGAGGTGTGTGTTTACTGAATTAGGTGCTGACAGGTGTTTTTGTCAGTCGAATTAGTATAACAATCTTGGATTTTCGATGGAGTGGTTATGCTGAGTTGCATGTTTATTTGGCGGAATGATGTGAAACCATGGAAACCTAAGAGGGTAAGAAGAGGCGCGGATTGGCCGAATGGGTCACGTGGGTCTGGTCGGCGGAGTGGGGGAACGGTCGGCTGGAAGCGTGCGAGGTCGCCATTCGGCAGACAAGTCGAGATCACACTGAAGCAAGGTCGTACTTCGAGTAACGGGTTCGCGAGGGCGTTGAAGCTGGCACTGAGTCGAATGTGAATAAGCGTACCAAGTGAAGACACGATACTCCCATGGTGGAAGCAGTGGAATAGCGGTCAAGAGTGAAGAGTTCGTCTACAGCCGACTTCAGAGGGTTCAACGGCTACGTGGGAGTCCAGTCCATTCGGGGAGGCAGACCGTCCGTAGAGCCGTCCTACCATAGTCCTGGGTATAAACGTAAGTCATGTATTCACATCTAAAGAGCCACTAAAGTGTGTAATTGTGGGAACCTGACACGTCAAACAGCGTTATCATGCACAGGCCGAACCCCTAGTCAGAATAGGATTGTTGTGATTATTTAATACAGTGGCCCTTCTTTGAATTGAAAGCTGTAGTTATGTATTGTTCTTTACCCTGTAATCCTCTGGAATCCTCATCAACCCAGGTCTCGGTCGATTCTATGAGCCAGGTCCTGAGAGGGGTTACGTTTTGAAAGGGTGCGTCACTACGTCCCTAGTTGCAGCCACCCAGGCAGGAGTAACAGTCACAGCCGTACGGCACAGGTCCCTCATAGTCTGACATCGTGGAATTAGCGCCAGATTTGAGTTAAAGTATTTTTATGTACTGTGTACAAATGGTTGATGATGATTTATTTTAAAGGGTGATTGTGTAAAGAGATAGAAAGTTGGAGAAAGAAAGAATAGAATGGCGTGCAATCGCTTAGAGCTATTGCTTGTTCTAATACAGGGGTGAATGTTATTTTATGTTATGTACGTGTGGTACACAAACATAAAATACATGTATGTGTTGTTGTCGCGACGTGTTAAATGTGGCAACGTTGTCGCTCGCTCTGAGCCTTTGGCGTCCGGTAGCGAGAGAGAGAGAGAGGAAAAGATTAGATAGACTGTGTGTTTTTGTCGAGCGGCGGTAGACTTCGTACGGAACAGCAAAGTGTTTTTCATTGCTTTTCAATGAAGAGGTTTTTCGTACGGGGGGGGGGGGGAGTCGTTTGAAAGTGATATTTCCCGAGAAGTTCTGTTAGCCTGTTGATTTTTAAGTTATAAATGACGTATTTAATTGGGGCTGGATTTAGTTTTGAAACAAAATTTAAGTTTTTTTTAGGAAAATTGTTTGTTTTTGGTGACGGTTATTAAAACTTTAGGGTTTAAATCTTCTCTTGTTGTTCGATTTGTCAGGATTGTTAGTTTATGGCGGCACCTCTACGGATCGCGAGTGGACGGCTAGACTTAGGGCGCTCCGAATTCCCAACATAATAAATAATAACGGGCGTAGGGCTACACATCAAGAAAGACTTTTAAGGTTTGCTCACAGGCATAGACCATTAGGTCAGGTAGAGAGGAATAATAACGAAGGGTTGCCTGGGGTTAACGGTCCTTATGTGGTCCCAGAACAAGTCATTGCCCCCAAAGTAGAGACAGCAGAAGAAGTCATGTCTGTGGTGGTGGTTCCTAGGGATTTTGACGGTGTACAAGAGAGTGGGACTGATTGGTTGCGGTCGTACGAACGTGTGGCAGTATCCAATGGCTGGAATGATGCAAAAAAATTAGCGATGTTCAGTAATTACATGAAGGGGGTGGCTCTAAATTGGTTTGATGCAGTTTAGAATAGAACAAGCGTGGAAGCTAATGGGGCGAATACCTAGGCTTCTTGGAAAATCAATTTTCTAAAACGTTTTGAGGCTTAATTGGAGGGAGATGTAGAGCATTGGATTTCAGAAATGAGTAACAGAAGGCAACGCAAGGGAGAGCCTGTTCTGAAATACGTTTACGATAAGATTAGATTGTGCGATAAGGTTGATAAGCGTATGTCAAACGAAGTGAGGGTTAGATTTTGTGTACGGGGAATCATACCAGATTTACACATACATTTGGTTAAAAGGGAGTTCCGAACAGTGGAGGAAATGTTAGATGTGGTAAAGCCGCTTGAAGAAAGTTGGTTGAGAAAACAGAAAGAGGAGGCTAGCGAGAAGAAAAATGAGTTGCTGATTGCTCCCGTGCAGGTGGCACTCCCTTATCATGTCCAGCCAGGTGGGGATATGTCATTGACAATACAAGGGTTGGCGGAGTTGGTGACGTCATTGTCAATGGATCTTAAAGCACTTCGGGGGGAGGTTCGGAGCGGGGCAGCTGTTCAACAGGGGTTGACTCAGGTTCAACAAAGTGTAACTCAGTCGCAGCAGGTATCGGGAAATAATCAATCTCGATCTAAGGGAAATAGAGGTAATAATCAGCGATATCCTCAACAGTCTGGTAGGCGTGCATTTAGTGGACAGATAGTGTGTTTTTTCTGTAAACAAGAAGGGCATTTTGTCAGAGATTGTTTACGGTTAAAAGCTTTACAGGACAGAGAAGGTATAACTGGCACGTCAGCAGCTGGTAATATCACAGCTCAGCCATCTACATCGGGAGCGAATGCGGAAAACTAACTGTGTTGTCGGAAGTAGAGACGAATTCGGCAACAGGTGGGTCAGTCTCGGATAATCACAGTAATTCTAAAATGTTTAGGAGACGTAGTTGTGTAACTAACTTAAAAGGTGTTTGTTTTACGTGTAGGTCACAAGCAGAGGGGGTGCCGAGTACGTAGGCGTGCGTTGGCCCATAGGCGTAGGTTTCTACGATTGTGTCCTAGCATTTTTCTTACTGTGATGCGAAACGGTGTTGTTAAAGGGCTAGGGGTAGGTAATCAACTGGAAGGGTTGCAAGGTGATAATAATATTGCTGTGGGTGCCGTGGGGGGGGGGGGCTTCCCCCGATCTGATAAGTGATAAGGAGGGGGTTTCCCCTGATTTTGTGAATGATGAAGAGGCATTACACAGTGATTCACAACAAATAATCGATGTGGTGTTTGTTCCTACCCAGGGTTCCCTGAAATACCGGTTAGCTTTAATGGGGTGGACTTCCAGGCCCTGGTTGACAAGGGCGCAGGGTTGTCTTGTATCCGTGCAGATTCAGTCCGACATGTGGCTTGTTTTCCTGTTCATGGCTTGCTATTAAAAACGGCGAATAATTCAATGTTAAAAGTAGTGGGTCAGGCACGTGCTGTAGAGCTATCAATTAATGACAATGTGTTTGTCGTTGATTTAATTGTTGTAGATTATTTGTCTGTAGCTTGTCTGTTGGGAACAAACTTTTGTGTTCAAAGTGGTGTTGTTGTAGATTATAGGAATAATTTGCTAAGCATGACAGCTAATGGTCGAGAGATTAGCATTTCATTCGGAAATGAGATGTGTAATAATGTACAGAGTAATGCGGTGCAGCATGTTGTTCGTAAAGGTACCGGGTTCGACGGTAAAAAAGGAACGTCCTATTGTTCGAAATAGCTGCTAGGGCTTCAAACATTAGGACGTTGGATACAGTACACCACACTGGTATTCGATTGTCAACAGGCGCATTCCGAACCAGCTCTGTTAATAGCCTATACAGCAAAGCAGGAGAACCATCATTACTCACTAGAAGGAATTACTTGATGCGTAATTATGTGGCGTCGTTATAAGGTAACCCCAAAAATCCATCGTACAATGCAGTTTTAGATCCCCCTTTTAAAAATCGTTATTTCTTACGTCCGAAGCAATTT
>JAMZAV010016154.1:0-11934 GCA_024449915.1 Sweltsa coloradensis | reverse complement strand
TTTTCCATTTTTTTTTGGCATGCGACCCAAAGAGGTTTTGCCTTCAATGGGGGCGCGTTGCTCAATATAAGTAAATATCGGCCAAAACTTGGCACGGATGATATTGATTGGTTAAACCGTTAATCACAGGCACGCGTGAATTCGCAGCAAAACGTTCAATAATATCTTGCCCAAAAGTGCGAATCATGATGATGTCGGTCATGCGTGAAATCACTTTGGCCGCATCTTCAACAGGCTCGCCGCGCCCCAGTTGGGTATCTTTAGTATTGAGGTAAAGCCGCGTGACCACCGAGTTGATGAATGCCAGCCTCAAACGACAAACGGGTGCGTGTTGGAGCTTTTTTCAAAATCATCGCCAGCGTACGGTCGTGTAACGGATGCCACGTTTCATACGCCTTAAATCGGCGTTTGAGTTCGGTGTTCGTGCAAAAGATAATCGTATTCGGATTTGGTAAATCAGAAAAATTGCAGGTAATGCTTGACGGTTTGTGTCATGAGAGACTCACTTGAGGACAACGGCTAAAAATTATTCAGATAAAAAATCTTGAATCAACTGGGTCAATCGCTTGACCAACTCGGCAGTTTCTTCATCATTGATAATCAGTGGTGGCAATAGCGTATCACTGGTCGTGTGTGACATTGAGCAACACGCCTGCATTCAAGGCACGCGTCACCAATTGGCGCAATTTCGATCCAGTTTCATACCAATCATCAACCACAACCGCGAATCTCGCGCACACGACCATCCGCAGTTGTGCTTGTAAATGATGAGCCAAGCCTGCTTGAATCGCCACACCTTGACGCGCAGCGTTGTTCAACAAACCCTCGGTCTCAATCGCGGCAATTGTCGTTAGACCTGCGGTCATTGGCCAAGGATTACCACCAAAAGTAGTACCGTGTGCGCCCACATGAACACGCCATTGGCACGACCATGCGTGAGCAACGCGCCCACAGGCACACCCGAACCCAAGCCTTTCGCCAAAGTCATGACATCTGGGTGACGTTTTCGAATTGATGGGCAAACCACTTGCCCTGTCGCCGCCACACCTGTTTGCACCTCGTCAATCATCAACAACCAATTATTGTCATCACAAATTTGACGAATTTGCGTCAATACGCCTTCACTCAAACACAAAAATACCGCCCTCAACCTTGAATCACTTCAAGCATCACTGCAGTGATTTCTGGATCGCTTGCCAACGCTTGAATCGCCGCCACATCATTGAACGGCACGCGTACAATCCCGTGACCAATGGTGCGAAACCTTTTTGTACTTTTTCATTGCCCGTCGCGCTCAAAGTCGCCATGGTGCGCCCATGAAACGCATCAGACATGACAATGATTTTGGCATTCTCACGCCCCTGTTGGCGACCAAACAACCGTGCCAGCTTAATCGCACCTTCATTCGCCTCCGCACGCTGTTGGCAAAAAACTTCGCTCATGCCAGCGCGTGTCGCCAGTGCATTCGCCAACTCGTGTTGTTGCGGTACATCATATAAATTAGACACATGAATCAGTTGTGTTACTTGCTGCTGCAAAGCCGCCACCAACTTGGGATGGTTGTGTCCCAAAGTGTTGACAGCAATGCCTGCCAACGCATCTAATAACGTTGACCGTTGGTATCAGTCACCAAACCCCTTGACCATGAGTGAATGCAACGGGCAAACGATTGAAAATCGCATGAGATGAGTAGCAACAGACATTTTAATTTCCTAAAATAAAACAGGCGACACAGTAGTCGCCTTGGCTCAAAATAAGCCACCATCATAGGCAAAAACCAAAACAGATGCAAGTTTTATACGCCCAAAAACAATGACTCGTCATAAAAAAAAACGCTTCAATCATACAAAGCGGTTCAGTTGAACAACAAACTGTCATTTCATGCATACATTACTCAATAAACGCTTGTGCCAACATCGCCTCGGCGACTTTAACAAACCCTGCAATATTCGCACCATCCACATAGTTACATACCGTCATCAGTCGAACCATATAAACACAGCTTTGATGGATTTCTTTCATGATATGAGACAAACGTTCATCCACTTCATGGCGCGACCATGACAAGCGCAGCGCATTTTGACTCATTTCTAACCCGAAGTCGCCACACCACCTGCGTTCGAGCCTTACCTGGAGCATACAAAATTTTGCTTCGATAAACTTGGCCACCGCTTCCAAAGTAGAAGGCATATTTGCACCTTCAGCCACACAGATGCAACCATTGGCAAGCAACATATCGGCATCGTCCGCCGTCAATTCGTTTGGTGTCGCGCATGGCAAAGCCACTTCGGCTTGATGTGCCAGGGGCTTTGACCCAAACCCAAACACCAAACCATTGGCCAAATGCGTAGGTCGATAAGCGTCCGCGTTGCACATTTTTTAGATTCATGATTTGAGCAAGTTTTTTCCGCATCCAATGCCTGCTGGATCGTGTAAAGTACCTTTTCGAATCAGACATGGTCAACACTTTTGCACCCAATTGAATCAACTTTTCAACCGCAAACTGCGCCACATTGCCCGAACCCGACACCAAAACGTTTTACCCTGTTAAAGAAACACTTTATGTTTGAGATCTCTTGTGCAAAATAAAACCACGGGCCCTAACCCGTTCGCCTCTGGACGTATCAACGAACCACCAAACGTCATGCCTTTACCCGTAAACACGCAACCCGTATCGTTCGAGTATTTTTTTTTATATAACCCGTTTATATAGCCGATTCACGCGCACCGACAACCCAAAATCACCTGCGGGGACGTCAGTTTTGAACCAATATGGCGATACAACTCGCTCATTAAGGCTTGGCAAAAACGCATGACTTCGCCATCTGATTTACCTTTGGGGTCAAAATCAGGGCCGCCCTTACCGCCACCCATTGGCAAAGTGGTCAAAGCATTTTTAAAGGTTTGCTCAAATGCCAAAATTTTAAAATCGATAAATTTAAACCCATTTGGGGGAAAACGCATACACCTTTATAAGGACCAAATTTCGTTTTTTGTGTTTGAATGCGAAACGCTCGGTTGACTTGTGTTTGTCCATTATCATCAACCCATGCCACGCGAAATTGAATCACACGTTCGGGTTCAACCAAACGTTTCCAACAAAGCAAAATCGCTATTTTTGGATTTTTTTTTGATAAAACGCCACACCTCTCATACCTCTTTTACTGCTTTTCAAAACCGGGTTGATGGTATCTCTTTGGGGAACATCGCAAAAAAAACTTTTAAAGTTTTTGTCTTCCCTGCCCCCATTTTTAGCGTTTTATCGGGGTACATATTTTTAACGAAAACCCCAAGAAAACACCCCCCAAAAAACTAAATTTTTTTTATACGGGACGAGTTTTTTTTAATTTTTTCAACGTCCAAAAAAAAACACCCACAAATAAATTTTTGGGCATGTGAAAACCCAATAAAACCCCAAAACAAACATATTGTTGACCAAAACCCTCAAAAAAAAAAATACAAACCAACCGTGGGGTTGGTGCAAAATTCATTAACCACATCACTTGAATTCTTTTGCAATCTTTTAATTTATGGGGCATTTTAAACGCATTCAATCATTGAAAGAGGTTTTAAAAAAAGTTTGAAAAAAAAACGAATTAGAGCTGTCAGTGGTCAGTTTTGGGCAGATAATCTTGTTTGGGGCTGGGCTTGGGGTTTTTTTCTTTATGTCGTTGGGAACAGTCCAGGGCCAAAAACCCTCCATGGGGCGGGTATTTTGGAACCCAAAGCGGGGTTTGGGCTTTGCCACCAGCGGTTTGGGGAACTACTGATACCGCCGGCAAAAACTCCGGTCGGTCAATTGATTTGGAAGGTAATTTTGCAGGGTCAAAGTTTTTAATACCATGCTTGAACCTTTGGATAGCGGGGGAAAAAAAGTTCATTGGTTCGACGGGTTTTGGCGTAAAAACCCATACCTACCCCTGTAACGTTTAAAAAAAAGGAGTACAAATATCTTTTAAAATATTTGGGACAAAAAGCAAAGGTTTTTAAAGGGGTTTTACTGCATCTTTTTTTACTAATTATCCCTTTTTGAAAAAAAAAACGCCTGTTCGATATATTTCATGTATCTTTAGTGGCTATGACGGTGGGATTCCCTCTCTTTTTTTATTAGGAGTTGGTATTCAACGAAATGTTGGGTAAAAAAATTGAACCTTCATAGAACCCTAACAAGGGCATTTTTGATTTTTGGTTCCTCTCATTCATGCTTTTTTTTTTATTTGGGGAAGCTCAAATCATTTTAAAAAAAAGAGGTTTAAAAAACGCCTCAAAAAAATGAAGTACAAAAAATGGGTCCATTTGGCACAACAGCAAGTTATAACGGGTGTTTTCTGCATCATTATTTATATATTTTTCCTTGTGTAAAAAAAAACGCCGTTTGTTATATTTTTGTATCTTGTAGTGGCTATGGGGTGGGGTTCCCTGCTCTTTTTTTTTGAGGGTGTTGGTATTAAAGAAAAATGGGAATACAACAATTGGTCTTCATGAAATTCTAAATCAGGGCCTTGTTGTTTTTTGGGTTTTCATCAGTGATGTCTTGTTTTTTGGGTTTTAAACTCAAATCAGTTAAAAGAAAGAGCGGTCAACAACACCCAATAAACCCCCTCCCTTAGGTTTAAAAGAATGGGGAAAACATAATAATGATAAATAAGCGCTGAGTTAAAATTTTTTTTTTTTAACGCCACTCTCTGTAGCAATTAAGGCCATCCCCGCGTTTTGAGCAAAAATCCAAAGGTGACACACCAGGAAAATACTCAATTGGGTTTCTAAAGCAAAGGCTCGGTGAGCCAAGCCCTGCACATCCAAAATATACAGGCATTTCGGTAAGCAATGGCGTACCATCGGCATTTTTGCGCCAAACGGGTTGACCCCCAACTCCACCATTTGTCGTGCCACGGCCTCTCGTGCCAAAGGCACGACTTCAATCGGCAAAGGAAACTTGCCTAAAACGTAACCTGTTTACTCGCATCGCGATACAGATGAATTATCGGCAATTGAGGCGCAGATTTTTTCACGCGTGTGTGCCGCACCGCCACCTTTAATCATATTTCCCTCACCATCAATCTCATCCGCACCATCCACTACACAGGAAAAAACGTACTCATTGACATCAAAAACACATGCCATGTGATTTCCAAACGCTGTTGCGTGCGTTCAGAGCTGGCAAACGCGCCTTTGATGTGGTGTTTGATTTTTGCCAACTCATCGATAAACAAAATCAGCAGTTGAGCCTGTACCCACGCCAATGGTTTGACCCTGTGGTACGTTTTTCAAGAATGTATTGCACGGCTTGTTTGTGCCCAACCAATTGTTTGAGTTCGTTTTGTTCATAGTTTCACTTTCTAAAATTTCAACGGTTTCGGGCAATCATATACGCGTAATCATGTAAATCTTGCAAAACAGCTGCATCACCACCCTCTTGTGCCAAAGGGATTGAGTTGGGCAAAAAAAATCAGTTCAACCTCAATGCCCTGCGCACCGTGGTGTAAGCGTGCCACACAATGGGTCTGCCAAGTTTCAAACTCGTCTTCTGAAAAAAGTCTGTGGATATTGCGTGCGCGGGTAGCGAAACAATATTCGGTCAAGCGCGAAAACGCTAAAAATGGGTTGTGCACTTACCAATTGCTTCTGGGCTTAAAACGCGCAATTGATTGAGCAAACGGCGGTCGTTGTTGCCAATAAATCCGCTGTATAAATCTTCATCCACGTCACTCGGGTCAAATTCACGGAAAATACCGCAGCCCAATCAATCGGCGCGGTTTTGGGCGAGAGCCACATGGCTTAAATTGAGTGCTAAATCCAAACCACAGCGTGCTTGCGCCGCCGCATCCCAAAACTTTAAAATTATTGATGCACGGTGATTTATTGATGTGTTGGTTTTAAACGGGAAACGCGCCACGCCGTCTGGCATTGGTCGGCACGGGTAAACATCGCTGCTTGTGCTTGCCACATCCATCGGACCAAACGCTTGGGTCAACCCGCGAAAATCCCACACAATGTTTTCATTCTTTTTGGTTTTGGGTGTTGCGCCTGGTACAAAAAGGATAGGGGGGCACGCTGGCTGGGAACATGCTGATAAATGCAAAACGGCCGACGTGGTTCAAATCCCCAAAGAAATTTCGTCCGTACTTTTCTTTTTGAGCAGATTGAAATAAAAATCAAACAATTTGGGTTGCTTTTTGTTTTTATAAAACCCCAAAGGGGAATGGTCGCGCGAAATCAATACGGCATCTGCGCCGCTTCGTGGGCAAAGTGGTTTGCCCGGTTAAATCGGGGTTTTAAAAATCACGTGACCCGGCTTCGGGGCGGCCATTCAATACCATCAGGGGGTAGCGCGTGGTGAAACGCGCCAAGTCAATGGTCCCCAAAAGGGGCAACCATTTTGCCTTTCCTTCATACGGGTCAATCAAAATTTGCCAAACATAAACCCCGTATTTTATCGTCATAGCGTATGGGGTTGTAACCCCCAATCGTTTGGGGGTCGAGTCGTCAAAAATTTCTCGGCGAACTCAAACTCGGGCCCCTTTTTTAAAACATTTTTGAGGGGTAAGCTGTAATAACAGGGTTGTGGTTCGGGGAAAAAAAACGGGCGCAGGGTGACAAAACTTCAATCGGCTCGCCCATTTCATTCAAAACCATATCAGTGCGGGTGGCGGCAAACTGCGCTGGGCGTGCCCACGCGTGTTCACGCCAAAAGGGTTTTATAGTCGGGCATAAAAAAAGTCTGCATGTGGGATTACTTTTAAAAAAAAAAAAACTTTTTTTTAATCACTCAAAAAAAACCCCCAACCCAAAACCGTGTTCGCAAAAATCAGGAGATCATCCTTAACCTTTGGCCCTGCTTTCGATAAAAACAGGCTCTAAAACAAGCACAGAACCCGTCGCCCCCATAAACTCATTTAAGGTCGCCCATCTCGCAAAAAGCAGCGCGTTGGCATGTTTAAAAGGTAAAACATCACCCCTAAATATTTTCAATTTCCCCGCGCCACCCTTGGCATTTGATTTAAAACATTTGTGGACTTTTTTTAAGGCTTGGCGCACGATGCGTTTTGGGATCTGATTTTGCCATGCGCTCCGCCCAAACCATGTATCACCAAAAAGCCAATAGTTGCTGTTTTGTTGCGACTCATTCCTGCCGCTGCATACGCCGGACTTCAAATGACGCAAACCAACCTCGCCAAAGATGATTCAAGTATTCCTGCAATCCCAAAGCCCAATCTCATCAGGGAATGGTGGTGGAAACGTGGAAAAAGTTTTCGGTTCCAGTGTCAAATGATAATACGACGATGTGTTGGTGCGTAGCTCAAACAAAGTGCCCCTCGTTTTGTAACTCGGGTTTGGTTTTTATTTTTTTGGGGGAAAGCCAAAAAAAAAATGTCTAAGTTGACTTTATAAAAAGCTGATAAAACGGTGTCCAACCGTCGCGCTTTTTGGTACCATTGTGAATGCGACCAAAGCGCTGCAAAAACCGTCATCAAAAATTTTTTACACCGAGCGACAAACGCGTCCACCGCATCTTTAAAACCCTTTGAGTTTGGCATTTTCCAGCGTACCCGGGTTCGCCCCCCATGGTGATTTTCCCTACTGCCACATACGGCATACGTGCGCGAATGCCCGCCAGTACGTATCATGATTGCGGCGATTAAAATACTCGCGTACCGCCACCGATAAACACACTCACCAAACGCCGTCCCCACCCCAAACGGCAAGGTGTTTTCTAAATCTTTGAGCAATGCTGCGATGTAATCGCCTCCCAGTTGTGTCGCTGGGCTTAAATTCATGCGAATTAAAATCGCAATAGGGGCATTTTTTACACACCACGGAATATGTACATACAACGCCAAAGGCGGCAAAGCGGTCAAAACGACCGCTGTGTTGATTTTTTTTTTCCACTGGCGTGGTGAAACTGTATGGTTTTTAGACATGATCTGTTTAGGCATTCGCCTTAATCGTTGGCCAAGCAGCCTTGAGATAAACCACCATCGAGAGCACAGTCAATGCTGCCGCAATATAAAGCAACCACGTCCCCCACAACAATGTATCTAAACCGTACACATTGGCATTGAGCAACAACATGGGCAAGGCGACCATCTGCGCCGCGGTTTTGTATTTTCCCAAAAGATTCACCGCCACCGCCGCACGCGCACCAATCGCCGACATCCACTCCCTTAATGCAGAAAAGGTGATTTCTCGACCAATGATAATCAAAGCATCAAGCCCTGAGCGCGGTTTGGTGCACCAACACAATCAAACACGCCGCCACCAATAATTTATCCGCCCCAGGGTCAAGAAAAGCCCAAACGCACTGGTTTGGTTCCAACGGACGCCAAAAAGCCATCCAACCAATCGGTTACTGCTGCCAACACAAACAAACACGGCCAAAACATCTCGTGTGACGTGTGACATACCGTCAAACGGATTATAATAAATCGCCACCAACAACGGAATGGCAATGACGCGTGCCCCTGTGAGCAAATGGGGATATTGATTGGCATATTAAATTAAACCCAAACTTTTTTAAGATTTATTAACAAACTCTGATGTGTCGGCAAAATAATTGGGTAGCCTGACGCAGACTTTCAACAGAGTCCCAAAGGATACGAGGACTGCATCTCTTTGTCGAGTCCGGTTCTAACCCCGATTCAAATTGATTGTAAACTCAAACCATCTTCTAAATTTGATTTTTTAAATGTATGTAGTTTAAAGTTTATGCTAAATGTTCAAAAAAAAAAAATAAAAGTCCGACTTATCGCCTGCTCATTTTCCAAATATTTGTTGTTTACCGCAAAAGCCCCAACTTTCAAACTTTTTAAAGGGTTCTAATATATTCTTCCTCATTTAAACGTTCAAATTTTTAAAATACTTTTCCCAAAAAAAACAAAAGCCTTCCGGGGCCCTCAAAAAAAATTAAACCAGTTTTTTATTGCCCTTTATTAATTTTTTGCGATTCTTTTAAAAAAATCCCACCCTCAAAGGCTTTTGCCCATAGTGCGTGCTTTTCTGGCAATTGCAAATCAACTGGCAAGCCTTGTATTCGTTGCCCACCTTTTTTAAAAAATAAAAACCAAAAGAAATTTCCCCGAAACCCAGGCTTAGGGTTACTAAAATTTAAACGTCTTTTTTTTTAATAGTATTTCGGCTTTGCTTTTAACCAAAAGCATCGCGCAACGCATAAAAAGTTGCAATACGCTCACAAACCCCAGACCCCGCAATATCTTGCTTCTGTTAAACCCATACTTTTTATCTTTTGTTTTTGAAAACAATCGACGGATATCTTTTCAATCTTTGTACCACAACCCATCTCCAAAAATTTCAAATGCTTTTCTACCGAAACAAAGTAAAAAAACGATTTGCTTTGGATAGGGGGTGCGTCGCACGCCAGTTCCCAAGTTTTTTATATGCACTTGAACCTAAACATTTTCACTTTGTTCATCGGCCAATTTTGGCCCAAACCTTTCAACCCTTGTGTTTGGTAAAAACCCTGTTTAACCGTTCATTCGAATTTCCCGCCCATCTTTGCAACTTTTTTTAAAAATTTTTCCTGCGCGAGTTTTTCAAAAAATTCCCCGTCACTTGCATAAAATCTTCACACTGGCTTTTTTTAACCCCCAGCCTCCCGCCAAAACGCTGCAAAAAAGGGGCGCGGCTTTTTGCACCCACACCTTCGATTTTTTCCCAAAAACGCGATACATTACGCACTTTAGCCCCCCCCCCCCCCCCGCACGAAATCCCCCTTTTAACGCAAAACGATGGGCTTCGTCGGGGTTTGAGCCATAAAACATCAACGCGGGCGACAGTTTCCCCAAAATTTTAAACGGCTGCGGCCCCACCGGCAAATATAAATTTGGGCCCCCAAAACCGCCCTTGCCCCCTTCCCCTTTTTGGCGACCCCAACCAGGGGCTCTCGTCCAAAACCCAAATTCGGAAAAAACCCTTTCTTTCGCCATCGGGGTTTTGGTCCTTTCCCAAACCATCAAACCAACCCCAAACCTCGGGCTCACCCCCTCCCCCTCAAAAAATCTTTTCATAGCGACGCAAAAACATTTGGGACGCATGGGGGGCGTATTTCATCACCGCGGTGACATCTTTGATGTTGTAACGGCAAATTTCGGCGTTTTGCATGGCGTGTTTTTAAACACCACACACGGGGCCCTTTTTACGGCTTCCCCAGAGTGGGGTGATGTAAAAAAACCCCCAAATACGCAAACGCCCCAAACCCATCGTCTGTCGAAAAAACCCTTTAAAGACCCAAAGGGATTTCCCAACAAAATTTTTTGCGCCCCAAACCCTTTGGGGCCACTCCCGGATTTTCCTTGGGCATAGGGGCCGCAAACAATGCCAATTGAGCATTGTTTTGCGCCATTTAAAAACCCAAAATCGCCGCGGGCGTTTGCGGTTGTTTGACCCAATTGAGTTACGCCCTGCCCCCTCATTTAAAGCCATGAGCGCGGGCATCGGGCCCGGGATGGTATCGACCACAATCACAATACGGGGGAACACCATCAATATTAAAAAGTTGCACCACAAAAAGCAAACAACCACCCTCTTGTGGCGTGCAGTCTTGTGTGTGCTGCGGAAAAAACGCCTTGGCCCCCCAAATGCCGCCCCCCACCACCATTGCCAAAAACAACAATAACGCGCATCACTTGAAGCCACGGGAATAAAATCGGCATCCACACATCGCCCGTTCTTTCAACCGACTGGTGCGAAAATCTGCTTTGTAACGGCGCCATTTTGTCACGATTTGCGCTGCCACTTCAAAAAACTAAAAATGCTGCTGCGACCATATTTTGTCTTGAAAATCTTGCAAAAGCTCATCGGACCGGGCCTTTTTAGAAAAATGTACAATCGCCGCCACGTCTTGCGCGTAATCTCGGGGGAAATTTCCCCCCACAAGGCCCCCCCCCCTGCACCGTCCCAAATTTTAAAGCAACATACCAAAGGAAAGTGAGGGTTTTCGAAACAAATGTTTTGTCCCCAAAAGTGCGTAATTTAAATACTTTTTGAAAACAGTTTTATTGTGATTTAAACCCCATAACCATTCGGGAAACGGGCCAAAATACTGATTTTTTTTTCGACTGCCCCCACGGTAATAAAGCATACGCGGGAAAACATTCCCGTCATTTTGAGAAAGGATACGGTTTTCGTCCGAAATAAAATGTTGGGAAAGCGGCGGGTAGCGTTTTGATGAAAATTTTTTCTAATAAAAACGTTTGGTTTTTGGTAGCGTCACCGTCCCCCACCCAAACCGGGACCACCTTATTTACCATCAGCGCAATGCGGGGTCAAAGAGTTTAGAGCGTTTAAAAATATTTCCCACCCCCCTTTTTTTAAATTTCCCCGCGCCCTTTTTTTTCCCCCCCATTTCAACACCACGTCTCGCCCTTTTTGCCAAAAGTGAAGAAAACACCCCGGTAAATGCGGTTTGAGGGGGCCACAAAGGCATTTTTGGGATTTAAAGGGGGTTTTTTGTTCAGACATCCGTCACAACGTTTTAAAAACACCATTACACCGACTCATTGTGCATTTTAATTCATTTATTCGTTTTACGCAAAAAAGCAAGACATTCAGCCATCGGGCCATCAAATGGCCAAAACATTTTGGTTTTAACCCCCCAAAGTCCCAATTTTAAACCCCGCCATTAAAGCTACAAAACCGCAGCCAAAAGGGATTTCCCGTCAAAAAAGGGACCCAAAAAAAACGTCATTTGCTTTTACAAAACCCCGGGTTTCCTAAACCCCCTCAAAACCAAAAGGGCCTAAAATTTGAAACCACTACATTTTTAAAGGGCCCTTTTTTGGTTTTGATAGTTTTTTTTTGTTCGTCCCAACATCCCATCCATCAAGACAAGGGCCCCCCAACCCAAAAAAAGCAAAACCCCAATTTTTGGAAAAAAACCTTTTTTTTCAAACATTTAAGAACCCTTCCTTGGGTTTT
>JAMZAV010016153.1:0-11649 GCA_024449915.1 Sweltsa coloradensis | reverse complement strand
TGATCGTCAACCTCATCAACTGAGGAAAATTGAAATGACCTTTACTATATATAAACTTGCTTGTTTGTAGGAGATAATCGCTTGGGTTTAGGCACACACTTGATTAATTGAAATCAGTCACTTGCAATGATGTGAAATAACTCATGAACACCAGAATGTAATGATGATTAATACGGATAAGTTGAACTATTTCATGGTTCGATACAAACTGTGAAATACGTGCTGCAGCCGAGCATAATTGCGCTGTACTTGTAACTCGATATGGCGTAGTTAATAACAAGGAATGGAGTGGAATTCCCCACTGTTGTCTGCTACGTTGAATGAGGAAGGAAATTATAGGCACTCGTTAGTAGCTGAGGCTTCACACGAGCATTCTAGGTGTATACCTGATAACTGTCAGCAGTGGCGGATCCAAGGGACGGGGGGGGAGGTAGGGGCGATCGCCCCCATTTATACTGAAACGTTTTAATTTTATTCTTCAATGATTATGACAATCCTGCAACGTTATAACATACCAAACTGTATGAGAAATCTAATAAAACTTATTGAAATATAAATTAAATTCCTTTTTACACGTTTTAGAGAAATCTTCCACATACAAGTTTCCTTCGGGGCTGAGATGGAGGAGGAGGGGGGGGGAGGCGATGCGTTGCGCCAGCTCGATCGTCCCCCCTTACAGAAGCCCTGGATCCGCCCCTGACTGTCGGTGTAAGCAAAGATTGCCGTTAAGCTGTTTATAGATCGTTGTTAAATACACACAGGAAAATTAATTTAAACAACATTATGGTGGGAAACCTGCTTAGGGTGCAATGAATGACCCTCATTTGGTGTCTAACTAGGTGTTTTGGAGCTAAGACAAATTATTGTGAAGGGACGTCCGAGGTCAGTTTTAGAGTACTCAATCCCGTATTCGAATTAACGACGGAGGAAAAGATAAAAAATCTTCAGTCAGGATTACCGGTCTCGACGGGATTTGAATCGGGAACCTCCTGATTCAGAGTTGCGCGTTTAAGAGATGACGAACAACATTATTTGTGTCGTAATTAGACAACAATATTAAAAACGTATATTACCGAATTATAACGAAACACTGACTTAGAGTTATTAATCCAGAATCCAATGAATGTTTTCTTTTTTGAATCGGTTGAACCAATGAGCTACAATCTTATTTTGAAACTATGTGCGCGATTTCCTGTGCGCTGTCCCTGATGGCACCTTAACGCTCGAGGCAACTCTGTTAGTTAGAAAACCTGTAACAATATAACATGTGGAGTGTTAGGTAATGAAGAATTAGTAGTGTTTAAAGGAATGGAGATGAAGAAATGAAGAACAAGTACTGGGAATATAATAAATAGTACATTTTGCAAGATATTATAAATTCAGTATTAATACATTTTGATTTCATTTTACAATATTATTCATCCCGTTAATAAATGTCAAGAAAGTATCAAAATTATTGCAGGAAATGGATTTTTTTTTAACTTTAGTATAATAGATAAAAAAATTATAAACAGTATTTTGTATTGAACTTGGGAAAAAATTCGCTAAGGCAGTTCCGTCGGTTATAACGTTTCCAATAACAATGGTTGTGAATTTAGACATTTTTGATGTTGTGATTTTGTGTCTCGAGTGTACATCAAACTTGAGTGATTTCTCCATGGGAGATGAAAGTAAATAATAAAAAACTATCATTTTCTAATTATTTTTTACAAAAGAGTATTTTTTTTAAATTGAATGTTTGTTTGCTAAATATACATAAATAGTATTGTTAATTTTTACCTTCTCGTGGGCGGTGGGAATATGTTTTCCCTCCACTTTTTTGGGGGTAACCCATGAAAAAAAAATCAAAAGTTTTGATTTTCTTTGTAAGTCTTCATTATTGTTAGTCTACAAAGTCAAAACTCAAATTTAACCCCTGGAACTATTTTGCCCATGAACGCGTTAAATATAATACTCCTGTTAGTGAATGCTTCTTTAGGGGTATTCACCCGCTAAACTAAAAACATGTATTTCATTCAGGCTAACAAGATACGAATTTAGGAAGTAACCAAAAAATTATTGGGGCCACTATGACCCGAAAAAAAAATGTGAAACTCCGTAATTTTTAGCTATATGTCATATCAGCAAAAATCTCCCAAAAGAAATAAACACGGAGACGATCTTTATTCCTCGTGATCTTGGAGGATTTTAATAAAAAAAATATTGACTTATTGACGTACTCGGTAAAATGTGGATGTGGTAAAAATTATATTTTTGGGGTAATAGCCCCTTTAAACGCACAAAGCAAAGTCACTTTTTCCCTCAGTATTCGATGAAAGTCCCCTCATCTTTGTCCAGCCTATTTAGACGCGCTGATGTCCAAAGGGTTTTGGTTCTGGTTTGGAGATGGATGGGCTATAGCAGGCAATCTCTGGATACACAATCAACCTCCTTCCAGCTTGTGTTAATCACCAGGTTTGCTGATGTTCTTAAATTTTTGCACGTTCTGTCGTTGATTTAAATTTTGGATTCGATCCTGGTTTATTGGTTGGTTATATTTGTATCTTAGGTCTTAAAGAGTGTTCACGAGACAGACATGTAGGCCTACACGGCACGCTCGTAAGCATCCAAATTCAGATGTACAACGCTCTGGAGAAAAATTGAAACGACATACGTGAATTCTAAAGTGCACAAGACACAGATAATTTTATGCAGAACAACATACAACAAACAGAATTGATGTATAAAGTCGACGCAACGGGAAAAAGAAGAGGTTGCTCCCGTCGCGTTGACTTTACGCTTAACAATTGGTGAATAGGGTTCATTACATTAAGCAATTCTGTTTGTTGTGTGTTGTTCTACATAAAAATATCTGTCTTGTGCATTTTAGAATTCACGTGTGTAGTTTCAATTTTTCTCCAGAGCGTTGCACATTTGAATTTGAGTGCTTATACGAGCGTGCCATTGCCAAGGTCATATCTGTCTCGTGAAGACTTAAGCCTTTCTTCTAAGCAAATGTCCTAACCTAACTAAGACGAAACCTTTCTTAACTGACCATTTGAAGCATCCAAACACTTATTGATTCGACTCCTTGTAGATGCAATCGATTATCGAATATATTTCGGTGAGACAAAGTGCGCATTTATAAACTTAGAAAAAGTAGTTAAAAAATAGCGAATGAACATAGCACGTACAAGTGTAACCAATAACTAACCAATACCAATATTATATGTATGATAACTTTTTTAACGAGTGAGCGTAGCGAACGTAGTGATTTCCATTCGACTTAAACGGCCCTAATTGTTTTTCTTCGTTCGTGCGTTTGTGTTTGTGTTTGTGTGTGTACGTTGAAAATCAGCCGAATCGCTGAACAGTAAATAATAAACTGAAAAATAGACTTCCAATGTTTAGAATTATTTTAACGACAATGTTTTAGATTTTGAAAATATATTTTTTGTTTGTTTTTCGCCTGGCCGTGAAATGCCGTGCCCATGCAAGGTCAGTCGAATGTTGGACGTCAAGGTACCCCCAAATTCCGCTCGTAGATTGAGTAAACCTTGCAATATTTTCACGTATTTCGTACTGGCTATGTTTACCATAGTAGGCCCTATTGCCACAGATGATGGACTACACTGCGTTATATGCATTTCAAAACATGTTTAATTATTTTTTAAATACAATCTAGAAATTACAAAATCTTTCCCGACCAGGGGATTGAACCCACGTCTCCCACATTTCGGCTACAAGGGCGCTTTAGCCAAGTAGACTAGGGAAACGCCAAAGTCGTAGTTAGACGAGTGAGCGAGTCATGTGGTGAGTACCCGGGAACATTTGCATTTAAGTTTGATAATTATATTCGCATAAATAATAGTTTTTTAAAGTTAAGTTGGTAATCGGGGACGGGCGCGTCAAATGTAAGGTCATAATGCTCCTCTCTAGCCTATGATAGGCTAGGTAGGCCTAAGGTAGGGGGGAAGAAAAGTAATGTAACCGGGTACTCAACACATGGCTCACTCACTCGTTTAACAACGACTTTGGCGTTTTCCCTAGTTTAGAAATAATATCATTTTTCGGTTTACGTCACTCCTTGAGTTTATTGCTACTCAACGTTTCGGACTCAGATTTGAGTTCTTTTTTCAAGAGATTAAATTTCAAACTGAAATTAAAAATAATAACAAAACCAAACACACCAACAAAAAGAAAATAACAAAATCAGGCCAACAAAAATAAATAGAAAGAATTAAGAAAGATAATACATAAATTTATATATTTGATGATGATATTTTGTGAAGTCCTGCTTAATGTTTAATTGAAAACTGTTCATCGATAAGCTAAGCGATAGACACTCAGTATGGCCGTGGGGAGCGTGCCAATAGAAGCAATCATGAAAGGGTGAAAACAGCCGCCTAAAGTACTGAAAATCAGAGACATGTTCGAGTGGGTAGACTCTTAATACGAATTTATTTATTTATTTTATTATATTTGCGTAAATTTGTACATATTTACATATAGACGGCGTTGCTCGCCCATCCGCTCAACAACAAACACAACTCAACAGCCACTTAAATCGACAGATTAACCAACTAGCTGGTATCAATGTGGCATTTCCCCGCATTTCCCCTTTCATGATGGCTTCCAATCGGCACGCTCGGAGTAAAGGATAGGTGACTGAGTGCCTATAGCGCTTTAGCAAAGCTTATGTATGTCATTGGGTATATTGTCCTTCAAATAAAACACCAGATTTGGAACATTAAAATATATGTATTGTTTTGTTTAACTTCGAATTTTATTATGCTTTACGCCATATTAATAAGGGGGTGCTTCAGCCTCTCACTACCCTTAGTAATGCCGCCCTTGCTTTCTTCTCCTTTGCTTTTTACTCTGACGTTTTTACACATTTAACTGTACAAGATAATTCATATTACGTTTATGATTTACATTACGTCTACCTCGACACAAACCCAATAAAAAATTATGGGCAGGACATTCACCATAATCATTTTGTTTGACTTACATTTACAAAAGAAAAATTTAAAATTGCCTTATTTTCACCCATGTATATTCAATAAATTATAATGTTGTTGGACATATAATGTTTACGTAAAATGATTCGTCATCGTCAAGCAAACCACTGTTGTTAAACTGGGCCGGCGTATCTTCCCATGAACAAGATACCGTGGGTTTTGTAGTGACGCAAGATGAACAAGAAGGGATGATCCGCTTTGAAAACAATGTCGTCTCCAACCATTTTAGTAGTCACTAACGAACCTGAAATCAAACAAGATACCTTCCTTAATATAAGAGGATATAGGACGCGAAAATAAAGTGCTCTCTCTATAGGCTACATTTCTAAAGATGATTTCGGGTAAAAATTGATTTTTGAAAATAAATGAATTTTGCACCATCCATTCCATTTGTTTTGCTCTAAACCTTGTATGAAATTGTCACACCATATTCATATCGTTAGGTTTGTTCTTTTGTCCACTTCAAATTATGGTTATTACACCTAGGTGTAAAATACAGAATCAGAAATGGGGTTAAAAGGTGTTATATTTCATGGATGGACAATAAAACGATTTTGTTGTAATTTGACAGCAAATTTCGAGGGTATGTTCCAGCTGTCATTCAATTCAAACACTTTCAGAAGATATCTCATTCAATAACACAGCTTTGTGCATTTTCTACAATTTATATTCCATATTATTTTATTATTACCAGTTTTATATGCTATTTATTAAACAAACGCTCATTATAACGTAGTTACTTTTAAAATTGGCGCGAATTTCCATGGCAACACTTTTTACACCTCCTCAAGAGGCAGGTGCAAACTCGATGGGTGCAAACTGGGTTAAAGTTGTAATTACCCCCTGGCAAAAGAACACGTCTTTGGAAGAAATACTGTAATTATACACCTGGACAAAAGAACGTTTATTTCTTCAAAAGGTGTAAAAAGTGCAAAAGGTGTAAAAGAAATACCTATTATAGCTTAATTCATAATAACAATTGAATATTACGTATTGCCATGATTTTTTGTTATTATACGAAATGGGTGTGCGACCATGCTTGAGTGTGTGTGCATGCGGTTGTGTGTGTTTATGTATGTGCGTGTGCGTGTGCGTGTGCGTGTGCATGTGACATTCTAAGACTGACCGGTAGCTGCCGCCGCCTCCGCCCCCTCCTCGTTGACTTCTATGAATGCCTTGTGGACCACCTTGCTGACCTGCAGCGGTCCTGCAGCGATGCCAGAGAAGTCGGCAGAGCCGCTGAACATTGTCTTCATTCCCATCTGAAAGAGAAAACATGTACGTTCATGCTGGTCTCATAAAATGAGCTTACCTATAAAATACAATTTATTTTTATTTATTTATTATAACACATAATACATAATATGAAGACAAAATAACCAATGTATGATATGCAAAGTTTGAAATGGTAATATTACTAGGAAAACGCTAAAGTCCCGCCGCGTTGATAGATGAGCTTTTTAAAGGTTTTAGTTTGCGTGGGATATCTTTACTTTTGCAAGTGCTTTGTTTTGCTGCCTACGCATTGAAGGTGAATGTTGTCAAGTTTCTTTTGTTTCTTGTCAATTGCTAATATTTACCGTAAAAAACTTATATTAAAAGCTTTATTTTTATGAATTCTGGCTAAATTTTTCCACTTTTTCTTTGAAAAGGTACTACATAACCATAACCTTAATGTCCATGTACAATATGAACGTTGTAGCCCCACCCGTTTGGTCAGAATTGGCCCAAATGGCACGAAAATATCGCACAAAAAGTCAAAAACGTATATTAAAAGCTTTATTTCTCTCGATTCTGGCTAGCTTTTTCAACTTTTTCTTTCAGAAAGCAATACATCACCATTACCTTAATGTCCATGTGAAATATGAACGTTGTAGCCCCACCCGTTTGGTCAGAATCGGCCCAAATGGCACGAAAATATCGCACTAAAAATCGAAAAAAATCGTAAAAGTACGATATTCATGAGAAATATTTCTTCGATTGTACCCAAAAACGTGGCAAGTCTAAGTTCAGAGAAAACAAAGGTCGTGTCAAATTTTCATCAAGATCACATATGCCGTTTGCCCGGTAGAGAGCGAACAAACAGACGGAAAAAAAAAAAAAAAAAAAAAAAAACAAACAAACAAACAAAAAAAAAAAAAACAACGGAGCTAAATTTTTGGGGGGTCGGTGAAATTGAAGTCTTCGCTTCGCTCATCCAACAACAACAATGTATATACTATTAATATTATTTTATGATTATTCCGTACATTCATTATTGGATGAGCGAAGCGAAGACTTCAATTTCACCGACCCCCCAAAAAATTTAGCTCGGGTGTTTTTTTTGTTTTTTTGTTTTTTTTTGTTTTTTTTTTCGTTTTTCTGTCTGTTTGTTCGCTCTCTACCGGGCAAACGGCATATGCGATCTTGATGAAAATTTGACACTACCTTCGTTTTCTCTGAACTTAGACTTGCCACGTTTTTGGGTACAATCGAAGAAATATTCTCATGAATATCGTACTTTTACGATTTTTTTCGATTTTTAGTGCGATATTTTCGTGCCATTTGGGCCAATTCTGATCAAACGGGTGGGGCTACAACGTTCATATTTCACATGGACATTAAGGTTATGGTGATGTATTGCTTTCTGAAAGAAAAAGTTGAAAAAGTTAGCCAGAATTGAGAGAAATAAAGCTTTTAATATACGTTTTTTGACTTTTTGTGCGATATTTTCGTGCCATTTGGGCCAATTCTGACCAAACGGGTGGGGCTACAACGTTCATATTATACATGGACATTAAGGTTATGGTGATGTAGTACCTTTTGAAAGAAAATGATGAAAAAGTTAGCCAGAATCCATAGAAATATAGCTATTAATGTAAGATTTTTACGTTAAATAATAACAAATTAACAAGAAACAATAGAAACTTGACAACAATCACCTACAATGCGTCGGCAGAAAAACAAAGCACTTGCAAAGGTAAAGATATCCCACGCAAACTAAAAACTTTAAAAAAGCTCATCCATCAACGCGGCGGGACTTTAGCGTTTTCCTAGTATATTATATAAGCATACGGATGGATGCAAATAGCTGATCTAAGATCCATTTTGGACATATACACCCATCCTAAGAATTATATACAACAGTAATAAAATATATATCATAAGAACAACAATTTTGATAGAATCGTCATATGTAAACTAGCAATAGAAGAGAATAATAAAAATTAATCAAATATAAATTTGGAAAAATAAAAATTTTAACCTTCAAATACTGCCAAACATTTCAACAATGTTATATGTTATAAACCTCTATGAACCTAGGCTTGTCTTACACTCAACCAAAGTCCAACAAACCTATATTCCGTGAATGCGTTACTAGCAAACACCTAAAAGTTTGTAAATTAGGAATAATTTAAGTTTCCACATTTCCAACTTCCATTCATGCCCAATTAATTGTCGATAGAACTCGTATAAGACCCGTTTATATTTGCTACGCCATAGTATAGCCATTGAGTATAGAACTCTTTCAAAACTTGTCTGAGAAGTACTATAACAGGATTTACGACAGAACCCTATGTTTCCATACCTTTTTGAGAACTTGTTGTAGTTCTATGGTCTTCTCCAGCTTGAACTTTGGCAAGTGCACGGATATCTCTTCAGAAAGTGTTTCCATATCCTTTAACAGCTGGCGTAAATTTACCTTGGAAAGTTTTTTCTCTACCTTGCGCAGACCGAATCTCTTTTCGGGGAGAACAATTACAAGACTCGTCGCACTACCCTAGAAATACGTACAACATATAATTTAACAATAAGTCTATACTCTCAACTCTCACAAAACTTACGTTTAATTTTGTACGCTCAAAATGAGTTAACATTAAATTTCCTGCCTGAAACCTATGCCTCTATATCAATTGGTTATTCAAACCTATTTCCACACCAATTTTAAGAGACACTAATGGTTGTACAAAATATTACATGACTAACATAATTGGACATACACTAAAGAGCAAAAAAGTCGAATTATTTGATTGTGTTAACATAAAATCAATTTCATAATTAATACTTTTTTATAATCTGTAGTGCCATAATTAATCACGTATTAAAGTTTTTAACTCATTTGACCTTGATATAATCTTTTGCATACGCTCCATACATAGAAAAAGTGGATAATGTTTTAGGAAATTATTGAACCGTATGCAAAATAAAGTCGGCTTTATTCCAATGAATGTGAAAAGTTGCACTTTTCTTGGAAGCAAGACAAAATAACACATTATATAACCACGAACAGTGGTGCCGAAGCAACCTTGCAGATTTTTCCTTCATCGACTGGAGAATCGTGGTCAATCCGCGATAGGTATTTTAAAATGGAGTCTGAGTATTCGTCAAGATATTGTTATTATTTTTAGGAGTATTACAATGCTCGTTGTGATATTTCTAATAGTTTTAACTTAATTATGTTCAAATTAATGATTGGTTAATATAAAATAATAAAAATATTCCTATTACAATATTTGACGTTGGCATCGGCAAAGTTTCTTCGAAACAACCATAACACCCATATTTTTGGATGAGCGTAGCGAGCGAAGCGAGTGAAGCGAAGACTTCAAATTCACTGACCCCCCAAAAATTTAGCTCGGGTGTTTTTTTTTTTTTTTTTTTTTTTTTTTGTATTTTTTGTCTGTTTGTTCGCTCTCTACCGGGCAAATGGCATATGCGATCTCAATGAAAATTTGACAGGACCTTAGAAATCTCTGAACTTAGACTTGCCACGTTTTGGGTACAATCTAAAAAATATTTCTCATGAATATCGTACTTTTACGATTTTTTTTCGATTTTTTGTGCGATATTTTCGTGCCATTTGGGTTAATTCTGACCAAACGGGTGGGGCTAAAACGTTCATATTATACATGTACATTAAAGTTATGGTTATGTAGTACATTTTGAAAGAAAAAGTTGAAAAAGCTAGCCAGAATCTATTCAAATAAAGCTTTGAATATTAAGTTTTTTGATTTTTTGTGCGATATTTTCGTGCCATTTTGGCCAATTCTGACCAAACGGGTGGGGCTACAACGTTCATATTATACATGGACATTAAGGTTATGGTGATGTAGTACCTTTCGAAAGAAAAAGTTGAAAAAGTTACCCAGAATCCGTAGAAATAAAGCTTATAATATAAGGTTTTTACGGTAAATAATACCAATTGACAAGAAACAATAGAAACTTGACAACAATCACCTTCAATGCGTTGGCAACAAAACAAAGCACTTGTAAGAGTAAAGATATCCCACGCAAACGAAAAACTTTAAAAAGCTCATCCATCAACGCGGCGGGACTTTAGCGTTTTCCTAGTATAAAGTAATTTGAATGCGAGTTTATGATAATTACTTTAGTTCCTACCTCATAAAACATTTCTAGAATTTGAGCATCAAGCTCCTGAGAATACTTGTAGCCAAAGTCATCGACGACTTTCACCTCCATCATATCTACCGTCTTCTGGACTTGTCGGCTGACGTAAAACGGTGCCTGTTTGGTCATGGTAGGGTCAAATTGTGTCCTCCAACTGTCCTTGAAATACACCGCGTTGACAAGCACCATAATCGTGGCAGAATCTAGGCTACCTGGAGGCAAGGGGAGGGGCGTTTGGTTACGATTTAAAACAAAATCACGCTATTGTTGAGTTGTTACACTAATACAATTTTGGTTTTTAAGGTATCCACGAAATGATGTGGAAAACGTTATTACTTTTCTGAAAATACTTGCGGAAACAAACAAACAAGATCGTCAAATCCAGCTGATTTCACAAACATTGTAGATATATTTTTGACCTCCAATTTTTACCCATTTAAAAAAAAAATGTTTTGGATGTTGTTTATAACGAATATGCGTAAGTCTTGATCAGAGCATATTTCAACATTTCAAATAATTGTATCCTACACGAACTTGGGAAATTACTAAACATTATATTTTGTCTAGTGACATTGTCTGATACTAAGAAATGTAAGTACTATTTGGAAAATGTGCTCTGCATACATTCTTACTTTACATCTGGATGCAAACTACAACCCGATTAAGTTTTCAACTGATCCAGGCTGTACCTTTGAATTCTGCGTCAAAGCCTGGTTAGCCCGACCTCATCCATTTAACACAAAGTCTTACGCAAAAGATTGTGTCACGAAGTCTCTTATTCTGTATTTTGATTCCCAAGTCCATCATACTCACCTTCAGCCAGTAAGTCTTTTATTTTATTTCCTGTATTCTCTTCAACCCATGTGTTGATTTGTTGGCGAACTTGTTTAGAATTGTGCTGGAAGTCGACATTCTCCAGGCTACTCCCGAAAAATTCCTCTGCGACCTGCTTAAACTTTCCTGTCAACTTCATAGTTCCCGTTGACGAAGACTTTATTGGCCACCTTCACAGATTCCGCGGTTTCGTTCTATAATTTAAGGCACACCTTAATAAGTCACTCAAAATTGTTTGCTTTAAGGCTATTCCACCGCGTTTTTCTATTTTCCAAAATATGCTACTAAGTCAAAATATAGTGAATGGCTTTGAAACATGGCTATTTTAGAAAATCAAAAATATTTTTTCCAAATTTTTCTGATCCGGTACACGGCCAATATAGCCACCTCAAAATAATTTTCAAACTTCAATTCCTAGTGCTGC
>JAMZAV010016152.1:0-11212 GCA_024449915.1 Sweltsa coloradensis | reverse complement strand
AAAATCATCAACAACCTGCATAATCTTCAAATTTACTTTCATTCCACAGGCGGCGCAATATGACCTAACCGGTGAAGCGCCCTAGTTTCTCACGTCGTTCTCACGTCGTGTCGTGCGATTGTTTACATGATTTTCAATTTATTTTTAATTTATTTTTATAACCCCCGTCTGGGCCCGGGGAAGAATTAGCTCAAAGCATGGCTCTGCTAATCGTGAAAGGCGATTCAAGAGAAAAAGACCACCTTACAAAGATCAGTTAGTAAGAGGGGAGTATATTACTCTCCGAAACTAGAGGCGAGTTCTTGCACTCGCAGTCGGGGACACCTCCCCTTTACCTTGACGATCTCCCCGACGACGTCGACAATGACACAACGAACGATGACGATAACAAAGACGATGACGACCGCGACGTGAGAACCCCCTCTTTCCTCCCCCTATCGGTAGCTGGTTTCGACCAGCATGGGCCCGTCATCCCCATATCTGCTAGGCTAAGAATGGCACATAATGACCTAACGGTTGACGCGCCGTTTATCCAAATAAACTGGTGGAAAAAAATATTTATAAGGATGCTTGGTCTGGAACTCAAATCGTTTATTTTTTTTTAAGTTAAAAATTGTGGTAGGGCTACATATTCAAAATCCAAAATTTTCCAAAAGATCATTATAACTCAACCCCGTCTGGCCCGGGGTAGAATTGGCCCAGAGCATGGCTCTGCTAATCGTAAAAGGCGATTCAAGAAAAAGTCCACCTCGCAAACATCAGCTAGAAAGAGCGGAGTATCTTACTCCCCGAAACTAGGGCGAGCTCTGGCAATCGTCGTCGGGGACCTTGTCCCTTTCCCTAGACGCCCCCCCGGCGACGATGACAATGACACAACGAACGATGACAAAGACGATGACGACCGCGTCGTGAAAAAACCCCCTTCCCCCCCTTACCCATGGCGGGTTTTCTGACCAGCATGGGCCCCTCCTCCCCCACCCCCCTTAGACTAGAGTGGTGCATTATGACCTAACGGTGACGCGTCCTTAATCCAAATAAACAAAAAAATAAAAAAACTCAAAAAGAAAGAAAAATGTTTGATAGGAAGGTTCTTATTGGGAATGTTTATTAGATGAAAAAGTAAAAAAAATCCACAATTGTTTTGGGGGGTTTGGGATGAAAGGGAAGAATAGAGGTGAAGGAACCAACAGAAACTTGTCACTATTTCAGAGCCAAACTCTGGCATTCGTCGTCGGGGACCCTGCCCCCGTCCCTTTTCGACCCCTCGACGACGATAACGACAATGACACCACGAACGATGACGAAGACAATGACGACCGGACGTTGGGGAAACCCCTTTCTAACCTTAACCGGGCTGGTTCACAGCATTGCCCCTCTCTCCCCCCCCCCCCTACTGAGAGTAGGCATAGCGTCGTTACCGTCCTCAAAAAAAAAAATACTCCTATAGTATACACTTAATTTTTGTCTTATCTAGTTGATTATGACATCATGAAATTTTCATCAATTTTTTCATACTGTGAATCCCTATACGCTCTTACATGCCCGGGTTTTCCTAAAAGCTTAACATTGATTGTTTCTAAATGTTATTTTGTAATACGTGGATTAAATCTTTCAATTCCTCGTTACTGCTCGTAGGTATGAAACCATTGTCTTACAGTCAAAACAAAACAATAGTTCACTCTTTATCTCGTTCGTCGGAATTAAGCGTTGTAAATCATTGATTAAAACACTATTGCGAAATATTTGGCGTATATTTGAATCAGTTGTTGTGAAAAGGGAATAAGTCACGTTTTGACGAAAATGAGTTAGCAACAAATTCTTTCTTATTTTTTTATAGACGCACATTATGTGTGGAAAGGAAACAAGCCAGATTAACCGTGGGCTCAGTAGAGGGGGGGCCCAAACGCGAGTTTGTTTGATAAGGGAATGAGTCAAGTTACTTATTCCCTTTTCACAACAAACGGCGGCGCTCTCTGTAATATGCTGCGATTTGACAGCTGTTGAAACTGCTTGGATTTATTTATCAGCTGTGTTGTGAAAGATGTCTGAGGATGAATAATAAAAATAAAGTACATAATATACTGAGATTTTTTAAGGCTATTGTACCGCCTCTGGCCGATAATTTGAAAGTCGAAGAAACATCTCTGAAAAGTTTGCTGAATGAAAGAAGGCCTTTAAAATAACAGAAAAAAAATTGTGAATTTTTTGGGGCGGGACATAACCTCACTTTTGGAAATTATATTTAGATTTTTGGACAAAAGTGTGATATACAAGACTAGTTCAAAATTAGATTTTGAGAATCGGTTTTCTGGACATAGTTTCTAAACACCTTTAGCTACAACTTGACTATAGCTAAAATAGTTTTCTGAAAATAACAGTTGGTGTACGAATTTTTTTGTCAAACGGTACAAATACGAGTTTTGTAATGAAATGAAATGTAATGAAAAAATTCAATCCCAGTCCCATTCACATGAAAATATTTTATTTTTTTCGAAAAGAGAATAAGTCAGAAATTAAAAAAAATTGTTATGGCCTAACTATAGATTCTAAATATGAAAAATGTATCTGAATGACATATTCTGACATGCTGTTTTTATAAAAAAAAATCACATTCCCATAACTATGGATATTTAAACATTATAGTTTGAAAAGAGAATGAGTCAGAGACACAACCTATTTTTTTCTGATCAGACTATACATAATAAATTTTATGTAAATACATATTTTGATGCATATTAATATGTGTTTAGAATAAGTTTACTTTGAATCATGTACTACAATTATTTCATTACGAAAAAAGTTTTCCTCGTTTATCTCAAAACTATAAAAAGTGACTTATTCCCTTTTATGACAATGACACAACGAACGATGACAAAGACGATGACGACCGCGACGTGAGAAACCCCCCTTCCTCCCCTTACCCGTGGCTGGTTCTGACCAGCATGGTTCCCTCCTCCCCCCCCCCCCTAGGTTTAGAGTGGTGCATTATGACCTCACGGTTGACGCGTCCTTAATCCAAATAAAACCAAACCCCTTTTCACAACAACTGATTCATTTATTAGTTGAAGAAGAGTCAGATTATTAATTCAAGTAAATAATTATTGTTTTGCTATTACTATCATCATCATATATTTTTATTTTATAAACTTGGAAAACAATGTATTATTCAAACAAACCATACATTTATTTCATTAATTTCGTGGCTGGTTCTGACCAGCATGGGCCCCTCCTCCCCATACCCCCTAGGTAAGAGTGGTGCATTATGACCTAACGGTTGACGTGTACTAAATCCAAATAATTAAACAAATAATATCACAGACGGCGCAATAGGACCCAACCGTTTGAAGGGCCCTATAGTTTCTCGCGTCGTATTAATATTAATGAATAATTATAAAATAAATACCCGTGGCTGGTTCTGACCAGCATGGGCCCCTCCTCCCCCTTCCCCTTAGGCTAGAGTGGTGCATTATGACCTAACGGTTGACGCGTCCTTAATCCAAATAATCAAAAATAATCTTAATCCAAATAAACCAACAAAAAAAATCTTTTTTTTACTATCATCATAGATAAAAGTATTAAACACACCATAAACTCATGTCATTTACTTAAAATATCACAGGCGGCGCAATATGATCTAACCGGTTGAAGCGCCCTAGTTTCTCACGTCGTATGTGTAGAATACTAAGGTGACCAGACGTACCGGTTTGACCGGTACAGTACCGTTTTCAGAACACTTGTACCGGTGTCCCGAGAGACTCATTAAAATGACGTATTTGTACCGGTTTGCAATTTTGGAGGGGAAATGTCCCGGTATTCTGTCAACTGTACCGTGTGGAAGGATAATGTTTTACATGAAAAAATACACTCCTCTGATAAATATTAACAGTAATAACATTGAAATAGTTCTTCTATTTCCAAGAAGATAATTAATTTTCTCTAGGGGTGTGCTAGTATTATTCAATGATCTTGGTGGAGGTGCCGGGTCGCGCTCGAGTGTGAAAACGTAAATATCGTTATCTATTCTTGGCGTTACCGTACCAACCCTGATATCCATAATACTAACCGCAGTCTTATGATACAAATGTGTGTTCTCTTTGGAAGTTCTAAACTTTTTTTGGTACAAATAATAAAAATAAGTCCCTATTATGTTTGTATCAACATTTTCATGTAAAACCACTTACTACAGAATTATATATCATAGCCTAGCCCTAATAACATTTGTGCTTGATCATAAAAACGGTCTAGAGAGAGATTACATTTTTAAATCAATTATATGTTACTCTCACTTTTGGAGCAACATTTGGACATATCAATAAATAACATTAATATTGAACATAATTTTCTTTTAAAGTCGAAGAGTAATAGTGAAATAAAAAAAGACGAAGTTCTCGGACTCGAATTGGACTCGATACTGGAGGTATATTTTTCAGTACTCATACTCGACTCGAATTAAAAAATCAGGGCTTGCAAACCCCTAATTTTCTCAGTCATTATTTGCATTGTTTTTTTTAGATACTAAAAAAACAAAATGTATTAGGTAATCTTGCAACTGAAATACGTTTTTGATTAATAAAATACAGCTAATTATTTCGTTGGAAAGACAAAAATGTATTAAAAGTTATATCATGCACATTATAAATATTCAATGCATTTTCAATTATTTTATTATTATTGATTAGGACTTCATTAGTATGATGCCCTCATCAATACATTACACGCATTATTTTCTTGTGAGTGCTTGTATTTTGTTTTGTACTATCATTTTTAAACCACCAAATAAAAATTTTATGACTACAAAAATGAACACATTAAAACCATTTTAATTCGTATTTTTATGTCAGAGCTGTTTTCTGGGCATTTGACGCAAATATATCTAAAAAAAAAATAGCTTCCAGCGGCTGGGACTCTGCCCCAGACCCCAAAATGTTCCATGGGGTACAAAGTACATATACTTGCACTTAAGTTGTCCCGGTTTGTAACTTTCAAAATATGAAGTATCCCCGTCTGGGCCCGGGTAGAATAGGCCCGAGAGCATGGCTCTGCTAATCGTAAAAGGCGATTCAAGAGAAAAGTCCACCTCGCAAACATCAGCTAGTAAGAGCGGAGTATCTTACTCCCCAAACTAGAGGCGAGCTCTGGCAATCGTCGTCGGGGACCTTGCCCCCTTCCCTTGACGACCCCCCGGCGACGATGACAAAGACAATGTCACCACGAACGATGACAAAGACAATGACGACCGCGACGTGAGAAACCCCCCTTCCTCCCCTTTCCCGTGGCTGGTTCTGACCAGCATGGGCCCTCCTCCCCCCCCCCCCCTTAGGCTAGAGTGGTGCATTATGACCTAACGGTTGACGCGTCCTTATCCAAATAAACCAAAACTTAATCGAAATAAACCACAAAAATCATCCTGATGGGTCACATTATCATCGGCTTGATGTCGGCGACTTCAACCGATGTATACCCTGCAGCGGGCTACACACTAAGCCTTGTTCTGTGTCTTCTAGAGTGGAATGTGAGCGATACTGCGCATGCTCATTCAGCCGCCGTACGAAATGGGAGCGCTGTATGATGATAGCTATCATCCTGGTGTCTCTCATTATCATCGGCTTGATGTCGACTTCAACCGATGTTACCCTACAGCGGGCTACACACACTAAGCCCTTGTTCTGTGTCTTCTAGGGTAAAACGTGAGCGATACTGCGCATGCTCATTCAGCCGCCGTACGAAATAAGAGCGCTGTATGATGATAGCTATCATTCTGATGGCTCTCATTATCATCGGCTTGATGTCGGCGCTAGCAAAGACCGTCGAACGAAAACGAAAAAAAAAAACAAAAAAATGACAAAGACGATGACAACCGCGACGTGAGAAACCCCCCTTCCTCCCCTTACCCGTGGCTGGTTCTGACCAGCATGGGCCCGTCCTCTCCCCCCCCCCCCCTTAGGCTAGAGTGGTGCATTATGACCTAACGGTTGACGCGTCCTTAATCCAAATAAACAAAAAATAAATAATTAAATTTACTTCTTTTGGTTTACCACGTATATTGTTTATTTAATCTGACGTTTCGATTGGATTTCACCAATCTTTGTCAAAGACAGTAAAACCACTCAAGTAAAAACCAAAATACAAAAACACTTCAAGAGGGAACGAAAACAAAAAACAATTATAACATAAAACAAACATAATAAACAAGGCAATGCAAAGAAGTTAACTAACAGGAATATTATAGCATGTGGAAAGAGTTAAGAAAAACATGTCATGTTATTGATTAGATGAAGTATGGTAGTCTGCTTGACCAGAACTTGTGGGATGATTTCTTGCTTGACTTCTTGTCCTTGGGCCTTGACTTGTGGAAGGTAACACGGTTTTGTGAATATTTTGACCAGTAGGGTTAGTCTGACTACCAAATATGATGCCTTGCGCATGCAATTTGATCTCTCCCAATCATATGAAGAACTTCTATCATATGATAACGGCGACAAACTTTCCAAATTTCTCATCCAAAGTAATCTATTTAACAAACTTTAAGTAACTTCATACACATTTCTTTATTTTCTTTATTTTCATTTACATAACTTTTATTTTGCTATTACTTTCTTCATCTTCAATTTATTTTGTTATTTATACACTTAGAAAACAATCTAATCATCAAACATACCTGCATTAACTCTTCTAATTTACTTTCATTCACAGGCGGCGCAATATGACCTAACCGGTTGAAGCGCCCTAGTTTCTCACGTCGTCGTCGTTCTTGTTATTCGCCATCAGTGAAGCTCTTAAATACATTCTACGCTGTCGTTGTGGAGAATACCTTTTGTGTTCAGATAGTTTAAGTTCACTTCAAGCTATAGAACTCATGTATTCAAGTCATCATTTGGTACAAGACATCCAATTCTATTTAGAAAAACTAACCTCTAAGGGTTATATAATAGAGTTTTGCTGGATACCTGGACACGTGGGCATAGAGGGAAATGAACACGCTGATAGGGCTGCTAGGGCTAGGGCTTCCCAGCGTCGCGACGTTGATTTCAATCTAGTTCCCGTTCCAGATGTCAAGAGTGGATTCAAGCAAAGATTGTTGTATTTGCGACAAGCATCTTGGGATGTGTTGCAAAATAACAAATTGCGTAGTGTGATGCCCACATTGACTAACAAAATTCGTCCACCTACGTCTCGACTCTCACGTAGAGAAGAGGTGGTATTGTCTAGACTTCGTATAGGGCACGCACGCCTAACACACGGATATATCTTCTTAACCAGAGAAAAGGTTATTCCATATGTACCTTTAACCGTACATCATATGCTAGCAGAATGTACCAAATATATGATGCCTTGCCATGCAATTTGATCTCTCCCAATCATATGAAGAACTGTCTATCATATGATAACGGCGACAAACTTTCCAAATTTATCATCCAAAGTAATCTATTAACAAACTTTAATTAACTTCATACACATTTCTTTCTTTTCTTTATTTCATTTACATACATAACTTTTATTTTGCTATTACTTTCTCATCTTCAATTTATTTTGTTATTTAACACTTAGAAAACAATCTAATCATCAAACATACCTGCATTAACTCTTCTAATTTACTTTCATTCACGGCGGCGCAATATGACCTAACCGGTTGAAGCGCCCTAGTTTCTCACGTCGTCGTTCTTGTTACGGGTCGTAGACTTACAGCAGGTATCATGGTTTCGGGAGCATTTAGCAAAGTTTGAGGAGTATGCGTTAATGTTCTTGGTTTATGGCAAAGGTTTATGATGGACTTTCATGTCTGAGGTAGGCGTTTTCCATCATCCCTTTTGTTTAAACTATGTGGCCTCTTCTCAATTTCTATTGCTTCCCTTATAATCCTGGAATGAATACGGTCCGTAGAAGCAATTACTCTTGTACCCTCAAAATTAATAGCATGTCCCTGATCTGCCACGTGTTGTGCAAGAGCTGATCGTGGTTCATTCTTTTTTACTGAGAGTAAGTGTTCCTGTCGACGTTGAGAGATTTTGCTTCCAGTCTGCCCCACATACGTTTTTTCACATGATCCGCAGGGAATTTCGTACACACCATGGCTTTCCAATGGTATGGCACTGTCTATCGGAAGCCCACACATACTAACCGCTACCTAAACGCACAATCACATCACTCGCCAGCCCAAATTAGATCTGTGGCAAACACCCTGGCGTTTTGATCAAAATCAATTGCTGACAAGGATAGTATAAATGTTGAGATGCGTAACCTTAAGGATGCTTGCTTGATGCAGCATATGCCAGTATACCACTGACTAGTGGTGAGCAACGTCGTCGTGTCGTCCCCTGGTGGAACAAAGATTGTGCATTGGCCATCAAGGCAAAGAAAGCAGCTTTTAAAAAATTAAATACATTTCCTACATTCGAAAATTTAATCAATTTCAAGCACGAAAGGAGCGAAAACGAGACGAATTATCAAACATATTTAGAGGCAGTCATGGCAAGAGTATGTATCTTCTATAAATTACAGCACCTCTTCCATGAGGTGTGGAAAGGATTAAATAAATTTAGTGGACGTCAGGTAAACACCATCCCCGCATCAAGGATGGCGGGCAATAGTTACAAACTCCAGCAGATGTGGCTTCAGTACTGGGTAAAACATTTTGCATCCGGTAAGCAGTAATGCACGATATGATGCAGAATTTCTAGCACACAAGCAGTGGGCAGAAGCTCGAAAACTTAATTTTCTCATCTGAAAACGATGAGCCATACAACAGAGCTTCTTTGTGGGAACTCCGTATGGGGTTTAAACTCATTAGTCGCACATCTGTGGGAGAAGACAAAATGCACAACGACATGTTGTGCACCTGATGATCCCCATTAAAAGTTATTATTTTATTTTTTAATATTTTGTGGTGTCTGACATATTTCCCGATAGTTGGGTAGTGCCAAACTTAATTCCACTTCTTAAACCCACAAAAGATAAGTCGATTGCCGACTTCATATCGCCCTATTTCTCTGACAAGTTGCTTTTTCAAATTGTTCGAAAAGATGATCAAAAAAACGGGCTAATGTGGATGCTGGAGACACGCGGTATTGGCGAAAGTCCAATGTGGATTTCGTCAAACGTCGTTGCACCATCGACCACTTGGTTCGATTTGAGACGTTTATTCAAGAAGGGTTTGTTGCCAAAACAACATGTTGTTGGTGGGCTTTTTGACATTGAAAAAGCAAAACGGACACAACATGGAGGTATAAAAATACTTCAACAGATTCACGAGTGGGTTTTAGAGGGCAAAATGCCAAAAAAAATTTAGAAAACTTTTTAAAAGATAGAATTTTCAAAGTGCGTGTTAACAATGTACTGCCGACTCGTTCGCATGGAAACAGGTGTAACACAAGGCTCGGTCTTTTCGGTATTCACTGTTTGCTATTGGAATAAACGTGTAGTGGATTGAATCCCAAAGAGCCTAATGTCGTGCCTATTTGAGATGACCTGGGAATTTCTTCAGATCAATAATTTTTAAAAAGCTCAAAGACACGTGCAAAGGGGATTGAACAAATAAGTGAAGGGCTCGAAAGCGGGGGAACACGATTCTTCCCAAAAAAAACCAGGCATTCATTTTGCCGCTTAAAGGGAACCAAAATTTTTACCCACAACATCGTTTAACATTGTAGAACTTTTTTCAAAAACAAATGTCGTCATCTGGGCATGGTTTTTGACAAAAAGTAAATTGGAAAGACCACGGGTTGAGTTACGCAAAAAAGCAGTGAAAATCAACTTATTGAAAGTTTCAGAAACATTGGGGGTGCAGAAGGACGCATGTTGAGAATTACGGATCTTAGTTTGCTCCAAAAGAGGATTGGATGTTTCGTATACTCTTCAGCAAGAACACAACCTAAACTTCTAGACATTCCCCATTGTGGTCTTGTTTTGTCTTGGTGATTTGAACAAGCCGGTAGTCAGTTTGTATGCCGAGTCAGGTGTGCCCTTTTGGCAGAACGGAGAAACCCTCTGATGGGTACGTATGTTATAAAAATTAAACCCCTATCCCCCTAACCATCAGCAAATGGGAAATGTTTTAACACGACATATGTAGACACTTGATAACAAACCCAAGGCATCTCTCCAAGGGTTAAGATGTAAACTTTTTTTTAAAATCTTATAAAATTTTCATCGCCAAAAGTTTTTAATTTGTATTTAGCAAAACCCGCCCGGTTTTCACCAGAGCGATTATTATATTTTACATTTTTCGTTTGATAAAAAAAATCTACTTGCGATAGGTATTCAAAATTAACTTTTGAGAGATTTTCAAAAAATCAAAGGTTTACTTTTGGATTCACAGTGGCTCCAAAATTGACAACAAAGGTTTGGGAATGCTTTTTTTGGGGCCCACCTTAACTGAACTTTTTAGGTAAGGAGGGTTCAGTTTTTACGCAGGGTTTTGCCATCGTGAAGCTCTTAAAACTTTTACGTTGTCGTTGTGGAGAAACCCTTTTTGTTCCGATAGTTAAGTTCACTTCAAGCTATAGAACTTAGGTATTCAAGAATTTTGGGACAAGACATCCATTCTATTAGAAAAAAACCCTAAGGGTTTATAATAATGTTTTTTTGGGGTACCCGGAACGTGGGCATAGAGTGAAATGAACACGCTAGGGTGCTAAGGAAGCTTTTCCCCCGTCGGACGTTGATTTCAACTAGTTCCCGTTCCAGTGTAAAGTAGATTTAAAACAAAGATTTTTGGATTTGCCCCCCCCCCCAACATCTTGGGAGTTTGCAAAAAAAAACAAATTGCGTAGTGTAATGCCCAAATTGACTAACAAAATTCGCCACCTACGTCTCGACTTCACGAGAGAAAAAGGGGTATTGTTAGACTTTGTATAGGCACACACGCCCAAACAGGGGAAACTCTTTAAACCCGAGAAAAAGGTTTTTTTTTTTTTTAAAAGGAGCAGGGAAAAATTTCCCAAAAGTTTTAAATTTCCCGACTCGATCTCAAATTCCGAGTGGAAAATTAGGGAAATTTAATCAACAGAAGACGCAAAGCAATGTTTAGTTCAAGTTGAGTAAACTTTCCTAAATCACCAAAAAAGCTAAAACAAGGGAAACCATTAGAGGTTTTAGGGGTCCAAAAGTAAAGGGATTTAAAGATTCCCAACCAAAAAAAAAAGCCCATCCACGTCGCACTTACTGATGACATGTTGGGGGATGGTTAATGGATGAGAATCCTTTTGATATTTTT
>JAMZAV010016151.1:0-10179 GCA_024449915.1 Sweltsa coloradensis | reverse complement strand
AAAATTTAAATTTTTTTGGTCAAAATTTTAACCCCTAGGTGTAAAATACGAATCAAAAATGGGGTTTAAAAGGTGTAATATCCAGGTTGGACAAAAGAACGATTTTGTTGTAATTTGACAGCAAATTTCTAGGTTATGTTGCCAGCTGTCATTCAATTCAAACACTTTCTGAAGATATCTCACTCAATAACACAGCTTTGTGCATTTTCTTCCATTCTATTCCATTCCACACATATAACGGGGTTACTTATTGAAATTTGCGCGAATTTCCATAGCTACACCTTTTACATCTCCTCAAGAAGCAGGTGTAAAAAGTGTAAAAGTTGTAAATACCCCCTGGACAAAAGAACACGTCTTTGAAAGAAATACTGTAATTACACCTGGACAAAAGAACGTTTAGGCCTATTTCTTCAAAAGTGTAAAAGGTGTAAAAATTGGTGGACAAAAGAACAGACCTACTGATATTGTTGATTTAAAACAATAAAAAAATCATACACCCTGTTTTTAAGTTAAAATAAATCTGTCTGTTGTTGTGTAGTCTTTGTTATCATCAGTACGAGTACATAGTCTAAATTAGGGATGACGAAACCCGACTTTTTTACGACCCGGGTACCCGTCCACATTACCCGCGGGCTACCCGGGTAGTAACACAAAAAAATCGTGTGGGGTGTTTAATGAACTGTGAAAAAACGCGCTCATCAATTATCGTAATATCTCGGACGACGTTATGCTGTTCTATACCTAAACAATGACGTGCCGATGAAGTAGTATTTCATAATCACGAAAGAGGAACAGCAGCGGGCCATTAAGATAACACTCACTGTTTCCTTGCATCTGCTTTATATCTTGACACAGTGAAGTCAAGGTCACGACTCACGATGCGTTGGCGCGGGGCGCGTGGGTTGGGGGGGGGGGGGGACAGGAACCCGAATGAGAGTAAACAAGATAAGGAAAGGTTTATCACCATGGGTGATAGCTTTTAAGTTTTGACTTAACTAGCAGATTGAAAATATAAGTGATGTTGTGGTAATTATTTACGCAGTATAACCTCTGGAAGATGGCACGAGTGGTTAGGCAGGAGGGGGGTGGGGGTGGGGCATACTCAGCACACTGCCACAAGTCGGCGGCATGAACAAAGGACATTATAATTCAAAACAAAAACGCCGCCAAGCACAAAAGATATGAGAAAGCGCACGTTTACATTAGCCTTCCACCTACAATGTGACACCTCAATTCAGGAACCGGGGTTTTACAGGTAAACGGGTAGTGGAAACACATACCCGTACCCGACTTCGTCAGGCGGGTACCCGACCCGTCGTCTTTCCTAGTCTAAATATGTTTGATTTTACAATCTGTAGGACTATGCCTATATGTACAATCAAGGTATGTAAAATACAATACTAAGTCTAGCTCTAGCCTATACCCACTGTCAGCTAAGCATTGTGCTTGTTTTTGCACATCCCTATCTAATTCAGTTTGTTTGCAGTTATGTAAGAATGTAATGGTACCTTCCTATTACCTAAAACTTGTTTTCAGTAGCAAGGGTATTTCAGTAGGTCAACCGGTATTGTATCTTTTTAATTTCAAATTTAAATTTTAGTCAATAGGCCTAAATATTTTGGTAGACTACATTTCATTTCATTTCATTTTTATTAGCATCCAAAGACTTCACATAAGTACAAAGTATAGGATTTGTCATAAATTTAAATCTAAAATGTAGTAAAATTAAAATATATCAACACAATATGTAAATGTACATAACATAACATACATACACATAACATACACATAGGCCTACACATAACATACCGGTAATAGCAATGATAGTATAAGTTCAAACATTTACAGAATGAATAGGCAATGATACGGTACCGTACAAATAAAAGTCCTGTAAGATAGGCTAATAAAAATCGTAGCCTACCTTACTTGTCTGTTTCCACTCCTTATAAAATCATCCACATTATAAAATACACCATTTATAGTCTAGCGGATTAGAGGCGAATTTCACAACAATTAGGGGTTTGTGAAAGAAGCGTGAATTTTTGCTCAATCACTAATAATATTATTCTGATCAAATTGCCAAGGAGGAGGCCTAAAAAAAGTCCACTGGTTTGGGGGTTAAGGGGTGTCAAACATGGGGGGTGGAGGGGGGAAATAAAAAATCATACGGCCGGGAATTAAATAATAACAAACTCAAATTTTGGAATATGATTGCTTAAAGTTTGCATAATTGAAAAAAAATTCGTACTCGACGTCACTTGTTAATATTATCTGATTATGTGACCTTTGACCTTTTGCTACTATTGTGTGTTATATTGAAAGACATGTATCGTGTGACCACTCATTTTTGTCACAAATTATCCCCAGAATAAGAATTAAGAGTCCGCATGAGTTTTTCGATGACGTGTGCAAGATCATTCCGTGACCTTTGACCTACAACCAAGGATTGTGACTCGGATTACCTTAATTATTTGGGGTTTTGTGATAGAAGCGTGAATTTTGGGTCATACACTTCAGATATTATTCTGATCAATTTGCCAAGTGGAGGCTTAAAAATCTACTGGTTTGGGGGTTGTAAGGGGGGCGGTGGTCAAACATTCGGGGGGCGGGACGACGACGAATCAAAATCATATGCTACCAAATATAATAATAAAAGACTCTTATTTTGGAATAAGGTTGCTTAAAGTTTGCGTAACTGAAACAAATCATTCTTGACATCACCTGTACATATCACCAGATTATGTGACCTTTGACCTGTAGTGACAAATTTGTCTAATGTAACAAAATGTACCGTGTGACCACTCGTTTTGTCACAAATTATCCCTAGAATAAGAATTAATAAGAGTCCAAATGAGTGTTGTAATGGCTTGGATAAAAGGTAAATTATAATTTAGGGCCTAAACCATCATAATTTTAAATTATAACAAATAATTGCAGAGCTATTATCAGCTGCAAAATTATTAGAAGTTTGCACTATGCTAAATTAAAATGCAAGTCTTGATTCACCTAACCAAATCATTTCTCATAAAATGGAAATTCCAACTCTTGTTGATGGATAATCCAACGGAAAAAACAAGCATAATTGGGCATTGCCCAGTTTCCTGTCGAATGATGATTGCATTGTGTCTTGCCATCCGCCAGTCACACCTAGTTTGGAAGTGGGAGAGGAAACACCACAACGCAGAGCTCTCTATTGAAGTATTAGTGCAGTCAAAAATTTCTTCGGCAGCAACTGGCGTAAAATCATTCACGTTGTATGTTGTTTGTGGGGCCACTGTTGACATAGCAACTGGCGTGATTCATTCACGTTGTATGTTGTTTGTGGGGTCACTGTTGACATAGCAACTGGCGTGATTCATTCACGTTGTTTGTTGTTTGTGGGGCCACTGTTGACATAGCAACTGGCATAATTCATTCATGGCACGTGGTGTCTTTTCGTGCGTTTCATGATTGTTTAGGGAATCTCACTGTTTCTCATTTATGGTCCATTTAAAATGTCTGACCTACTTTTTAAACATAATGATACTTATTTTCCGGGACTTATTCTCCAACTCAAGATGCGTTGCGTCTACATGTTCTACGTTCTATCTTTCAGGCTGGATTCATTTGGGGATCATCAGCCATCTCTTTACCAATAATTCCAAGTCCTTCTGCCTGGGGATGGGTAAAGGATACATCTGGTGCATGGAATCCACACTGGACTACACTTCCTGACGCAATGCAATCATGCAATGAAGTTATTGTATGTAAATGTAAAAATGATTGCATTGAAGACCAATGCACATGTAAAATCAATGGACAGCCATGTTGTGCTTCATGTAAGTGCAGAGGGGAATGCCAAGAGTAAAAGAACAAATTTGATGCCGACAACGATATCATGCCTTATGTTAATATGAAATGTATGTAATGTAAAATAATGTAATGTAGGGCCTACGTTACTTTTGTATATAAGGTTATCATGACAATTTCTCCCACTCACATGCATATACACTGTGTCTGCGAGTCATAAGAGAAAGCTAACTCAAAAAAAAATAAAAAAATAAGGGCCATCTAAGTCTAACTCGCAACCTTCTCGTGGTTTGGCCCGTGAGTAGGGAACTTTCACTCCCCGAAACTAATGGCGAGCTCTGGGTCGTCGTCGTCGGGGAACTTTCCCCTTCCCTTTGACTACCTCCCCGACGGCGACGACAATAACAACACGGACGGATGATGGCACAGAAGAAGACGAAGAAATTTGAGTTTTGTTATTATTATTATATTCAGAGGTGTATCACTTTCTTTTTGTTTCCTTCCCCTCCCCCCACCCCTAACCAGCGGGCCTTTTTGAGGCCTCCTCTTGGCAATTTAATCAGAATATTTTAGTTAGTGTTTGAGCCAAAATTAACGCTTCTGTCACAAAACCTCGAATAATAAAGATAATCCGAGTCATTCTTCCTGGTTGTAGGTCAAAGGTCACGGAATGATCTGACACACGTCATCGAAAAAACACATGTGGACTCTTAATTCTTATTCTGGGGATGATTTGTGACAAAATGAGTGGTCACACGATACATTTCTTTCAATATAACACACATTAGTAGCAAAAGGTCAAAGGTCACATATTCAGATAATATTTACAAGTGAGGTCAAGTATGATTTTTCTATCAATTATGCAAACCTTTAGCAATTATATTCCAAAATTTGAGTTTATTATTGTTAAATTCATTGCCGTAATGAATTTTTTAGTTCCCCCCCCACCCCTAATGTTTGACCCCCCCCAACCCCCCAAACCAGTGGACTTTTTTTAGGCCTCCTCTTGGCAATTTGATCAGAATAATGTTATAAGTGTTTGAGCCAAAATTCACGCTTCTGTCACAAAACCTCGAATAATAAAGGTAATCCGAGTCATAATTCCTTGGTTGTAGGTCAAAGGTCACGAAATGATCTGACACACGTCATCGAAAAACACATTGGACTCTTAATTCTTATTCTGGAGATAATTTGTGTCAAAATGAGTGGTCACACGATACATTTCTTTCAATATAACACACAATAGTAGCAAAAAGTCAAAGGTCACATAATCAGATAATATTAACAAGTGAGGTCAAGTATGATTTTTTATTTTTTCTTTCAATTATGCAAACCTTAAGCAACCATATTCCAAAATTTGAGTTTGTTATTGTTAAATTCATTGCCGTATGAATTTTTTAGTTCCCCCCCACCCCTAATGTTTGACCCCCCCCAACCCCCCAAACCAGTGGACTTTTTTTAGGCCTCCTCTTGGCAATTTGATTAGAATAATGTTATAAGTGTTTGAGCCAAAATTCACGCTTCTTTCACAAAACCCCTAATAGTTGACCTAATCCGCTCAGCTATTATTAGGTATAGTTTTTATGGAATTTAATAATTTATTTATTTCTGAAATGTTCCTGATTTCTTTTGGCAAACAGTTAAAAAGTTTTATTCGCATCATATAAGAACCATTTTTACATTTAGAAGTACGTACAGCTGGTATATGGAAACTGTCCTTTTGTCTAGTATTATGTATGTGTATGGAGTTATTTAGTGGCATTTGATTCCTATTTTTAATTATCAGAGCTAAAACTTCATAAATGTAAAGACCTGGAAGAGTAAGAATATTTAAGTTCTTAAATGCAGGTTTGCAAGAATCCCTATATCCAATTCCAGCTAATATCCTTACCGCCCTTTTTTGAATCACAAATAATTGGAGAGACTGCGATGAATTACCCCATAGTAGTATTCCATAACGAATGTGGGCCTCAAAATAGGCATGATATGCTAGTTTTGCCGTAGTTTTCCCGGAAGTTTCAGTTATAACGCGTAATGCATAGCATGCAGAGCCCAATTTAGGGCCAAGTGCTGCTATGTGTTGACGGGAGTGGGTTTTTATTAGGGATGGAAACAATTGGGAAGTTTCCTAAACGTTTAACCCCGTGAACTAATCGTATGAAAACAGTTAACCGCGTTTTTTTCGGGCTGCACAAATTGATATTTGTAGGCCTACCATGTATGAATAAAAAAATGTGTATTAATAGTTACGATCCGTTATTCCAGCGGTCTATTTCCGCGGAGCCCGTGATGACAGTGGCGGCGGTTTACCTAATACTCTGCCGGTGCAAGAGGATCAACCGACTTGCCTATTTAGCGTCATTTGTCAGTAGCAGCAAGAAGGTTTATGCATCGTACGTAACGATGTATATTGCGCAATTGATGCCAATTGTAAGCATCAGATATAAAAACATAGCACTGTACAGGTGCTAGGCCTATATAAATAAATTACTTTCATGCCATTCAAAAAAGGACCTTGTAAAATCAAATTTTCCTGATCCTGATAGGAATTTAACAGCCTCTTAACGGACCACTTAACGGCAGTCCCACAAACTCATTCTAGTCTACTTACCAACCATAAGCCAAGGATCATCTTCCTTTACCGGTGTTAGGAACTCTTCCTTTTCCCAGGGTGGTGGGTCTTTACAATTTAATAGATAAGCAGGTTCAGCGTGATGAATGCGGATAAAATTGACAAGTTTGATGAAACCATAGCAATCCATATTAAATCGATTCTTTATTTTAGCAAGACTATGCTCCCTGCTACTGTGTGCAACAGCTTCAACAGTTGATTTGAACGATTGTGGACAAAACAGGCATGTCATTGGTTGGCATTCCGCTTCTTCCGCATCTGACCATCCATCAGAATCAGTTTGGGAATCATCCAAGTCGATGTCACTGCAAACCATTAACTCGGGGACACCAGCCCCTGTAAAAATATTACTTAATTAGAACCTAAGGCACATTTTATTTTAATACAATCTATGTACAATTGAGATGGGAAAAAGCATTTAAAATCCCAAAAGCGAAACCTCGTTTTAAAACGACGTTTAACCCTAATGTCAACGAGGGTATTGCGATACGGCGGATATCGAAGTCAAAGAACGCTGACGACTGACTAACAAGGGAAAAAAGTACGTAGATAGGAGAGGGGGGGGGGTCTTGTTGTTCCGCGGGAGTGGGTTGCCATACTCAAAGGAGGCCGCCGAACTTGAGTAGCCGAAGAGTACTTGCAACTTTGTTTAAACGTTTACACAAAACTCTTAAAACGTTTAAACTCTACATGCGCATTTAAACGACTCATCCCTAATGGAGAAGTAGGCATACACAATAGGAACTAACAACATATCTAGGCCTATTACTAGTAGTAGGCCTACAATACTAACACACTCGTGATTACTATAGGAACTATCTTTTTAACAAAATATAATTTACAAATATAGCCTAGTACGTTACAAAACTTTTACGAATTCATCAAGGGTACAAACTTGGACTTCTCCAGTAGGCCTTTCGAAGAACATACTTGAAATTGTTTCTTTTGTGTGGTAATGTACCGAACGGGAACGTTACGGGAAATTAAAACTTGGCGAATTTCCAGTTCCTGGGATACACGAACGGGAAGCTTTATTGTGCATAGTGTCGTAAGTTAACATGAGATTAAACTTTCTTCCTGTTCTCGTTACCGGGCAATTCTGCATCGACCTTTAGGTGGGGGGAATAAGAAGATGACGAGGTGGGAAATATTTAGGAGGTCAATACCTATGGTAACAAAGAAAGGGTATAGGCCTAGGTGTTTACATTTTGTTATGAGAAACCTAAGGGGAGCTAGCAGGGAACTTAAGGGCATGCCTATAAAACCTTGGTTAGACCAGTGGTAGAGTATGCTGGTGCAGCCTGGAACTCATACAGAAGGGGAGAAATAGCAGGAGTCGAGGCTGTTCAGAGGAGAGCAGCAAGAAGGGTCATGAAAAAGGGAAGGATGGACAGAGGAGATGGTCAAGGGCAGACTATTAAGAACATACAAGAGCATATCAGGAATGATCAAGGACTTGGGTTGGGAAAATCTGGAGGACAGGAGAAGAAATGATAGACTGAGCTGAGGTAAAATGTTCAGTCATCAGGAATCATGAAGGATGGGGGGAACTGAACAGTTATGCGAGGGGAGCCAGCTATTTGGCAAGGAGAGATCATGATTGGAAACTGGAAAGTGGAAATAGTAGGACTGATGTGGGAAAGTACTCGTTCATGGCCAGAACTACGGTCGAATGGAATAACCTGACAAAGGAGATAGGTCCTAGTGGATGCAATGAAAGGATACTAGGAAAACGCTTAAGTCCCGCCGCGTTGTTGGATGAGCGTAATTGGTGCATTGAGCTGCCATGTGTTATGCGGATTTTCTGTTCTGTGAAAAAATTATTACTAAGTCGAAATTTTTTTTTTAAATTAAATTTAATAAAATAAAAAATTAACTTTATTTTTTTATTAATCGTAATTTTAAAAATAAAAAATCGTAAAATTGCGATTTTCATAAGAAATAATTATTCGATTGCGCTCAAATTTTACACGAATATATTAATTTATAAAATTAAGGTTCTGTGAAAAAATCATTTCAATAAGATAAAGCATTGTTTTAAAAAAGAAAAAACATGTAAAATTTCGATTTTCATGAGAAATAATTTTTTGATTGCGCTGAAATTTCACACCAATACCTTAATTCAGTGAAAAAACCATTAAAATCGGATAAAGCATGTAGGTGTTATAAGTCGAAGAAATTTTTTAAAAATCGAAAAAAATCGTAAAATTGTGATTTTCATAACTCGTAGTCGAAAGAAATAATTTTCCGATTGCGCTCAAAAACGTAGCAGTTCTAAGTTCAGAGATTTCGAAGGCCCCCATAAAATTTCATCGCAATTGGAGTATCGGTTTAGCCGGAATCGTGTTAACAAACACACAATAATACAAACAGAAAAAAAAACATTCCCGATTTTTTTCTCCAGTGTAGTGAAATGGAATCTTCGCTTCGCTCGCTACGCTCATCCAATAAAGGGATTCAGAAGCAAACTGAAAAACGTGATTGCGGGAGACCCTGAATTGGGAAAAAATGCTGAGGCACAGGGGCGGATGGGACGAAAAGGCCCGGGATGCTAGCATGTAGGCCCTAGTAGGGCCCTTACGAGGATGTGTAGCAAAGCAGGGCAATTTCACCCTTGACGAAATTTTTTTGGGGGGATCATTATATTATATGGCCTAAAACGCTAGTTTAGGGTCACGCGATTAACAGGCGCCAATTAGTAACACTACCCGAGCTCGCAATTCAAATCTTGCAAAAATTATATTCGAGGAAGCCTTACAACCAATAATGTAACTTGCAAGTACCAAATTGACACTCGCAAAATGGAGCTTGTGAGTGGATTTGGCAAGGTGGCGGTCAGCGGCGACGGCGAGCCTCCATGACGTATAGGCCTACTGGACATTTTAATTGATCATGCATAACTTTCCCATAATAATGTTATTGAAACACATATATTTATGTATTAAAGTGGCTCCAGCGAGTGTACCAGCGGACTCAAGAGTGAAATATTATATTCAGTAACAGCTTATAAAATAGGGACTACTTAGTATTTTTTATATCAGATTATCTTACAACTGTACTTTATTTTTACTAGCGGTACTGTAAGTATTAATTGGATGAGCGAAGCAAAGACTTCAATTTCACTGACCCCCCAAAAAATTTAGCTCGGGTGTTTTTTTTTTTTTTTTCTGTTTTTTCGCCCGCTTCCCGGCAAACGGCATAAGCGGTCTTGGTGAAAATTGAGGGGACCTTCGAAATCTTTGAAATTAGACGTGCTACGTTTTTGGGTACCCTACAATCGAAGAAATATTTCTCATGAATATCATACTTTTAACGATTTTTTTTGGATTTTTAGTGCGATATTTTCGTGGCATTTGGGCCGATTTTGACCAAACGGGTGGGGCTACAACGTTCATATTTTACATGGACATTAAGGTTATGGTGATGTAGTAGCCTACCTTTGAAAGAAAAGTAGAAAAATTTAGCCAGAATCCATAGAAATAAAGGTTTTAATATGAGTTTTTTGAGGTTTATAATAATTACAAGTAACAATAGAAACTTGACAACAATCACCTACAATGCATTCAAAAGCACTTGCAAAGGAAAAGTGGTCCTACGCAAACTAAAAACTTACAAAAAAGCTCATCCATCAACGCGGCGGGACTTAAGCGTTTTCCTAGTTTATTTTTAATTGAACATTTTAGGAAAATATTTATTGCATTTCTTATTGGTACAGTTGCTACTGACTAGTTAAGTATTTGCCAACCTCGAAATCGAAG